>WWET01000576.1:176390-188435 GCA_011038615.1 Limnodynastes dumerilii | reverse complement strand
GGGGCGGAGGCGGGAGCGGAGATGTTTCACTGATCTATGTAAACAGTGCAAAAGAGTGCAAGGTGCACCCGAGGTCAGGCTCTCCCCGAAAACAAGGGATCTCCTTAAACCAATTAAACAGAGCCCTAATAGTAATCTTGAAAGCCCAGCACATACATACATATATAGAGAGAGAGCGTGTGTGTGAGAGAGAGCGCGAGAGAGCGTACGTGAGAGAGAGCGCGAGAGAGCGTGTGTGAGAGAGAGTGTGCTGTGATACGATCGTAAGTACATTCGCAGCAGAAGTGGACTTACAATCATGGATTGCTGTGCGTTCCTAAGTTCCATACATGCAATGGGAGATCACTGCACCCTACCTTAAATGTTCCGCACAGGAATGGAGGCTGGTGCGTAAAGAAAGACAGTACTTAAGCCCTTACTGTACAATCAGCAGACGAGCCCTGTTCCCTGTGCATGTGGGTCATCCTATCCCACCACCAGCGCAGAATCCCGGATCATGAAGAGCAGTTCCGTGCTGAAAGCCATTTTTTGTCATTCTGGATTCGGTCCAGACTATGGAGAAACATGGATCGCAAGAGCTTAATTTTAAAGTGCAAACCAGTAATGGATATGAGCTGGGGACCCCAAACCTATCCAGTGATGATCATACTTGTGTAAGGTGATTGCTGGTGAGCGATTACATTTAGGGGTCTTTCTTGTCTGACCTTATAACCAATAAAATTATGTATGGCCCTTTGGATGTTTAAGGGTGTATCAGGTTTGCCAACATTGCTGTATAGTACATTAAAATGTATCCATCTCTCAAAGTGTATTGGAAAATCTACCTTCTGATTTATTTAAAGCGTATGTGCTTATAAAGCTGCTCCCCTGGGCTTCAATTTGAGCTTGCTTTTTTATTAATAATAATAATTTTTGTCATTCTGGATTCGGTCCAGACTATGGAGAAACATGGATCGCAAGAGCTTAATTTTAAAGTGCAAACCAGCAATGGATATGAGCTGGGGCCCCCAAACCTATCCAGTGACGATCTCTGATTCATACACTTGTGTAAGGTGATTGCTGGTGAGCGATTACATTTAGGGGTCTCTCTTGTCTGACCTTATAACCATTAAAAGTTATGTATGGCCCTTTGGATGTTCAAGGGTGTATCAGGTTTGCCAACATTGCTGTATAATACATTAAAACGTATCCATCTCTCAAAGTGTATTGAAAAATCTACCTTCTGGTTTATTTAAAGCGTGTGTGCATGTGTGCTTGTAAAGCTGCTCACCTGGGCTAGAATTTGAGCTTGCTTTAATAATAATAATAATAATAATAGTAATAATAATAATAAAATGCATTCTTAGTCCTGTTTGGAATAACTGGGAATCATCCTGATAGGCTGCTGTGTTATCTCGTTAGTACCTGTGTTGTGCTCTGTTTATTCCCATGAAGACAACTGAAAAGCAGGAGGGGGAATGAGGAGGAGATAGTGTTCTGCTGACAGTCATACAAGCGCTGGAAAGTTATTCTAAAGGATTATCAGTACTTACTGGAGGGCAGAGGTGTCATGTCCTGTGACTACTACACATCATCTTATCTGACTTATGCTGTGCAATGGGCAGGTACTGGATGTACAGCTCCGCATTCTAATGGACAAAAGACAAGAACGTAGCAAACTTTATCCCTATTCATCATCTGTAAGAAGTAATAGGATAGCAGAACCCGGAGACTTGCAGCGCCTCATCAACACCACCCTAACAAAAAGACAATGGACGTGTGTTCCGTAAGGGGGACTGGAGTTTTTACGACGGAACATTGTATTTACTTTCACAAATGACATGAAGGCAGTTTAGCGGGACTGTCAAATGACAGCATACAGGAAGACAAGTTTACTACAGTGCCAGCACATTAGCGGGTGACACTCAAGGGGTGCAGACCCTCCAACATGACCCATTCCCTTAGGTACAATAAACTCTGCACCTGAGCTTCCAACTGTCACTCACCTGCTTTAAATGAATTAACTGATATTTAAAAAACTATTTGTCTCCTCAACAAAGGAGGTTACCATAGTAACGGACATTTTGCAACTAAGAGGCAGAGTATTTTGTACCTAATGGAATGGGTCATGTTGGAGGCTATGGGGCTTTATTTGCAGTTCCAATGGCTCCATTTTCAACACAGCTACAGCCAACATTTTATCTACAGCTGCATCAGTACAAACATATGTTAATTAAGAAAATATAAATCCTAGAATGGGGACAATGTCGAGTGCACTTATTTCGACAAGGTAAATGTTCTGGATAATGGGGACAGGGAGAGTTCGTGTTAGGCTGCAGAGGGGTGTGTTAAGGTTAAGGAAATGATAGGGTTAGGTTGTGGAGAGGGGATGGTTAAGATTAGGCTGCAGGACAAAGATGGTTCGGGGAAGGGTTAAGGGTAGGCTGCAAAATGAAGATGGTTAGGGGAAGGGTTTAGGTTAGGCTATAGAGAAGGATGGGTTAAGGCATAGGCGTATCTATAATGGGTGCAGGGTGTGCAGTGCACACGGGCCCCTCAGAACAGTGGCATTCATCCTGCACCCAGGGTTGAAAGGGGAAGGGGGGCCATTCAGCATCTATTTCTTCCCTCTAAGAACTTCCCCTGCGGTGGGACTGTCCCTATTCGCAGGTCGGAAAAGAGGCTGGGCTTACAGCGCAGTTAGGCCCCACCCCTTTTGAGGTCCACACATTGAGACAGTCCTGTCCTCACTCTTAAAAAACCCCTGGGTTAAGGACAGGGTTAAGGGGGGGTCAATGTCAGAGGAGCGTTAAGTTTAGGGGCGGGAAGGGGATGATTAGGGTTAGGGGGAATTAAAGTTACTCGTCGCAGTTGGAGTCTTCGTGGAGAAAGCATTCACGAGAGCGATGCTGTATCACAGGAAACTGCCCAGAGACTTACAGCAGCTGCCAATGTAGTGACGCAATGCGATCTGTACAAAGACAGGTCATGAAAGCAGCAAACTGCACCCGCGCTTAACATTGCACCCTCTGTTATGATGTGATGGAAAATTGTAAAACTAATTTACTCTTAAGTGAAATTCAAGTGCCAAATTTATGCCTGTGCATTGTTAATCCGGGCACACACTGGAGGTCTTGTGGCTGATTATCGTGCAGATCACGCATCAAACAAAAATGTTTTAAACATAATCTGACCAGTGTGTACTGTCCGGCATCACGTGACTCAGCATCTGATCGTTTCACTGATGTCAGCAGTTCTGAAACGGTTCTTCTAGCATCGATTTGTCCTACTTTAGGTCCAGATTGTGGGTAGGAGTATTCTAATTCTGACCAAAACAAGGGGTTAGGAGAGAGAAAAACACAGATATGTCAGGAAATCTAGTGTAGTTGTGGACGGCAGGGATGTGAGGTGAATTGTGACCTTAAGTCTGGCTAGCCAGTGTGAACCCAGCTTTATATCGAGGGATAAGTGAGGTTCATACCTTTACAATTTCCCTGGCCAATTTGTCATACACACAGGGCCCGATTCAATTAGATAAAAATAGTTTGCCGGCGTATTTTTAACGACATTTTTTTTTTTATTACTGACGATATTTTTTTTTACTATTCAATTATTTTTTTGCGTAAAAAATATGCCGGTTTTTTAACGATATCGGTAATTAAAAATCCGCTGCCCTATCTTGTGCCCTAACAGGGCACACTGATGCTTGTAGAACTACAAGCATCAGCATGCCCATGGATGCCAGGGCATGCGGGCAAAGACAGGTTATTAGCCAGTCTGAAATATCGTGAGAACGTTATTTCAGACACTGGCCAATAACCTGTCATTAGCGCCGGGTACTTCCTGCTAGCAGGAGGTGATTTGCGACGTTCAGAGAAGGTTTTTTTTTTCTCCGTTAAATTTTTTTCAGCTGGCTGCTGTTTTAGCGCAGTGGTAAAAAAAAATAATCGAATCACCGAATTTTTACCATTCAATTGCCGGCGAAGGCGTCATATTTTTTCCGACGCAATCTTTTTTAAAATATCGCCAGCAATTGAATCGGGCCCACAGTCTGCTAATCTTTCCAAACTCCAACCATGACACGGCCATCATAATAGGATTGGCATAGCATTAGTTGGAAAGTAAACGTGAGAAGTTGCCCACAGCAACCAATCAGATTCTAGCTGACATTTTCTAGTATGTAATAAGAAAGCGAGAGCTATAATCTTATTGGTTGCTATGGGCAACATATCCACTTTCCCTTCACCACAGCTTAGTAAATCTGGCCCTAGAACCGTGTGTATGCAATTTTGACAAAACATTTTCTGACTATTTTAGACTTTCAGTTTACATCATTTACACGGATTAGCATTACATTATTTAGCAGCTTCATTTTCTTGGCAAGATAACAACAAAACACAAATCAATTAGAAAATAACTGGAGACTGCTACATTAAATATGATCCGCAGAACACAGCTTCAAATAACCGCGATGTTACAGAAATAACACTGTCTGTGATCACGCAATGATACAAATTCCTGGAGCAAAGACTACTTAACATGCTTCCAACTTTTGAAAAAAGAAATATATACCAGTATACAGGAGACTGTAAAGGATGCGGTTCACCTCTCCGATCTTTAATTGACAAAAGGCAAGACACATCACGGCACTGAATTCATAACTGCAGTCAATTCGAGAGGAGAACGAGAGTATTCTTCCCATCACTGGTTTGTCTACAAGGATTCCAACAGTAACAGATACTAATTTCATCCCATACCACTTCCCACAGCTTAATCCTAACCTTCCCAAAGCCTTTCCTTAACCATCCCCTCTCTTTAGCCTAACCCCAACCTTGCCAAAGCCTTAATCACCCCCTGTCTCTCGCCTAACCCTAACCTTACCAAAGCCTTTCCTTAACCATTCACTCATTCTAGCCTAACCCCAACCATCCCACAGCCTTAACCATTCACTCACTCTAGCCTAACCTCAACCTTCCCACAGCCTTAACCATCCCCTCTCTGTAGCCTAACCCTAACCTTCCCAAAGCCTTTCCTTAACCATCCACTCACTCTAGCCTAACCTCAACCTTCCCACAGTCCAGCCTTAACTATCCCCTCTCTGAAGCCCTGAAGCCTATCCCTAACCTTCACACAGCCTAACCTTAACCTTCCTCTTCTAGCAGCGTCAAATCTATATAACTGCATCACACGACAGTGTAGACCTCGACGGCAAGAATCCTGCAACAATCACTCCTTAGAACAAAACATAACAAATTGTTCAGTGTATTTCAAGATGCAGCACTGTCTGTTGGAATGCCCAATTCACAATAGGTAAATGTGCTTTTTTTTCCCCCCAGACACTGAAACAAATGCTTTACAGCACAATAAAAACCACACACACACACACACACACACAATTTGCTACTGACTGTTCTCCTGCAGGAAGCATAATAAAAACACAAGCACATACATACAAAGTAAACCAACACAAGACAACGGCAATTTCCTTAGCAGATAATAACACACACACATACATACATACACACACACACACACACACACACACACACACATACATACACACACATACATACACACACACACACATACACAATTTGCTACTGACTGTTCTTCTCCTGCAGGAAGCATAATAAAAACACAAGCACATACATACAAAGTAAACCAACACAAGACAACGGCAATTTCCTTAGCAGATAATAGAGCACCAAAAAAGTATTAAACTTCTCATACTAAGAAAGCTGATAAATGCTTTTTAGTCTGTCAGAGCAAGAAATAATTGGTTCTGCTTTCTGGCAGAAAAGAGAAAAAAAAAAAATCAAAGAAACTTATTTAAAGGTTTACAATGAACATTAATACACGTTAATCTCCATCTCTGACAGTTTTTTTTCAACAGAGTCGATGTTTCCTCTCTAAATTGTTGGTGTAATTAAAATAGTTCTAGAAAGAAGAAGAAAAATACTAAGGCTCTAATGACAAGAATTTTTATATTTTGGAACTGTATCAATCACACTTTATTTAAAATAAAGTAAATCAGAGAAGAATATGGATTGTTAGGTGTGCTGGTCTCTGCGGAATGGGTCATGCACAGTAAATAAATACAGCTAGAAGGATATTTTATCGCAGCAGTTGAGTTTTCTTTCCATTTATGGAGAGACAGGAACATCACTAAAGCTGGCCATACACTAGAGCAATGATTGGCCCAATCGTCAAATTATCGTGTGACTAGGCCAAGAATCTCTGTAGCGTATGGTAAAGATGGTTTTTTTTGAAACGACCAATCATCATATCAGAAACACTTATTTGATCTTTTGATATACTTAATAATATTGATTACTAGCGCCCAATATTTTAAGCGGAGCCAAACAGATCATTGAACAGCTCCCTCTTCTGCTAGGATTATCGGTCCCCGGAGAGGTGATTGGCACCAAAATTGGGATCTTTCCCTTGCAGGAAATCGCCCCATTTATTGAGCAACCTCCTGCAGGAATCAATAATCGTCCCAGTGTATGGTCAGCTTAAAAGTTGAACAAGGATGGAGCTTCTACCTAGTTATAAATTGAGGTGACCATGAAAGCCAAGGCAAAAGCAAATGAATTACAAATACAATATATCACTAGATCACTTACTATATTACAAGTCTTGTAGTGAACAGAAATCATTCACTACAAGCTTAGGTTTAGCAGAAGTATCTAGCTTATGATTAAGATAAAGAAGATTTACAAAATATTGACTATTTTCAATTACAGTGTTAACAGACATTACATACGCATTTTTTTTTAACAGTTCTGCTTTTATCTATCTGATCAGCAAACAGTTTATTTTAGGGAACTTTTGTAAATTTACTTCATAATGGCAGCCATGTTTTATTTTCTATCTTTATTTATTACATTCAGGATTTACAAAAAACCAATAATTTTCAAAGCACTGGGTAATCTATAAGGGAAATAACTAAAAATAGACAGATACTTCCTGAAGGAACTTACAACTGAAAGAGAAGCAGAAATAGAAGTGTTGTATGTGGCCACTAGATTAGGATTCTATTTTTCATTTAGCTACAACAATCTCAAAAGCGATAGGTAAAATCTGATTGGTTGCTAAGGGCAACACCTAATGTCATGGAGACAACAAAATATTTTAATTGGAAAGTGTAGGATGATGGCAGAACTCTAAAGCTGGGTACACACAAGTTTCTGTAACAATCAGACATAGTCATTGGGCCCGATTCAATTACCTAAAAATCCTTCGTCGGCGTATTTTTAGCGCAATTTTTTTTTAAATTACAGGCGATATTTTTTTTCCTATTCAATTATTTTTTTGTTAAAAATACGCCTTTTTTTTACAGATAGCGTTAATAAAAAATCCGCCCCTATGAGAGGAGCGTATTTTTAACGCTGCCCTATCTTATGCCCCAACAGGGCATGCTGACGCTTGTAGAACTACAAGCATCAGCATGCCCATGGATGCCCTGCCAGCCAGGGACCGCTGCGCAGGTGCCTAGGTAAAAAAAAACTTTTTTGGGAACGCTGCCAATCACTTCCTGCTATCAGGAAATGCCCGGCGCTAATGACAGGTTATTGGCCAGTGTCTGAAATATCGTGAGAATGATATTTCAGACACTGGCCAATAAACCTGTCATTAGCGCCGGGCATTTCCTGCTAGCAGGAAGTGATTTGCGACGTTTAAAAAAATTTATTTTTCCCGTTAAATTTTCCTTTCGCTGCCTGCTCTTTTTGCGCCGAGGGTTGCTGTTTAAGCGCAGCGGTAAAAAAATAATTGAATCAGCGAATTTTTAACGTTCAATTTGGCAGCGAAGGCGTCGTATTTTTTCAAATTTCCCGACGCAATCAACTTCGCCGGCAATTGAATACGGCCCATTGTGTTAGCAAATGATTGTGTCCCCGATGATGTACAGTACATACTGAAACCATCCGCAGCTGACTCATTCTTCATGTGTTCCCATCATGCAGTTCAGCTCCTATGCTGTGAAAGGCATCGGGCATCACTGTTTGCAAAAATTAAGAGTTCATTCTTACAGGAGTAAAAATTAAGAGAAGAACCAATCCTTATTAACAGAAAAAGAATATATATATATATAAATTTTAATCCTAAAATAAAGAAAAAAACTAAACAAGTAGTTAAAATCTGCAATTGACGGTGACAACTTAATTTTCTTTGATCCGCACGAATGTGGGATACCTCTACCACACTGTACTATTACCATGCTTACCTCCATCCACATTAGCAGGCGAGTGTGGGACCCCGTAGCGAACGGTCCTATTTCGAAAGGGCCGCTCGCTCCCAGCCAGTTCCGAACTGGCTGGGATATCGTTTGCATATTCCTCAATGAGCACTGAAGCACACCCGGAGCACTGAACTCCATGCTCCCAAAGGCGAGTTTCTCCTGACCCGCTCCCTATCCCAAACCCTAAGTCTCCCTCCCTCACAGCCTAACCCCGGCGCTTCTGAAAGTGAATGGGTGAGTATGCGAATCATTTAATAAAAAAAAAAATTCTGAGAGGGCTCGCATTCGAAATAGGGACAGCTGAAAAACAGCTTTCGGCTGTCCCTAATTCGCAATGCGAGCCTTCGCAGTGGGGACTCACAACGTTAGTAGGCAAAGGGAAAGCACAGCCCATTAGTGTTACTAACGTAACATATGCCCTCCAGTCAAATCAGTCCACTTACACGCCTTGCCTGCGCAATTAGCCTGACGTACCCAACTCTGGGTCCCTATTTATTAAGTTACATGCCAGTTAAAACGTTGCTCCAAAGATCCATTTTGAATGTTGAAGCAATCACATAACGTAGGAAGGGAATTCAGACCTCAGAAATGCTGTGAAGCAAAGCCAACCACCATGAAGAACAGCTTAGCAGTTCGTGGGCCTGTGTTTTAAGACCTTTAGTGATCTGGTGGTAGCTTTGATCTGTGCTTATTTAATACAGACAAGCTTTACAGCGCTCTAGAAGAGGAATATGGAATAAAGAACATTAATTGCTACTGGATACCATAATTATTTGAATGTTGCTGCCAAATTTTAGTCTGGTCTATAATACAGCAAATTTGACATTACAGATGAGGTTTGAACATTAACCATAGTTAATCGTCGGACAATATATAACACAGAGATCAATACCGTACAGCGCAAGCTGAATAACAGTCTCCCGCTCTCGGAGCTTTGACATGGAATGTGACCATGAAACAGGTCACATCAGCCATTTCATTTACACTAAACAACTGCCATTTCCCAGGCTAATTCTGCATCGTTCCCACCATCATCTCCATTCAATCCTCTGCCAAGACTGAAAACTACGAAACTGTGAATCCAGACCATTAAGGTTTGGGACATATTTTTTTCACTCTCCTGTGCTGTGTCTCTCCAGGGATAAAAGTCAGCCCAGGACCAACACAGGAAGGTATTTTTTTTATTTATTCTTTAACTCACAATACCTGAAGGCAAAAGAAAGGGCTACTAGTAAACAGTGCTTGATGTAAACACTTTCCTTGCATTCCCTGATAAAATGGAGTTTGCTTACCCCTACTGGGAATATAGCACCAGGGAGATGCCAAAACACAATGGTTTCAAGCTCTTGGACAAAGATCAAAACTTGCGGCATTTTGTTTAAAGGATCTGCAGTAATTTTTGCTTGGATTTTGGGCCAATCCCATTTTCTCTTAAAATAGCATGCAATTTATTTCTTTTTTTTTTTAGCTTGCCCTTGGGAAGCACACAAAACTTTGAAATGAATAGTATATATTTTCTCAAGGTTGGAATGGAATGTAACAATCTTGTGTTGTGAGGTAAAGATTTATATCAAACATCATTCTGTTTACAGTTCATATAAAATAGGGGACGACAAAATGATTTCATTAAGCCTTTGGCCCTACATTAATTCTTTGTTCTGCTTCAATTACTCCATAACTTTCTCTCACAGAAGGGCTGAAAACCTCAATGAAACGCCACAAGCAGGATTGAGACCACAAAATGGCTACCATGACGCTTATTATTACCAATACTGGAATTCTCTCATAAGCAGAGAAATCAGAGATAAAACCATGAAGCATTGCAAAGGTTCATGGATTTTATCATAGTAATAGCAAAAGGACTGAATTCAGGGTTTGGAGTTTGGTTGAAAGTTACACCTGGGCAAAACCATGAGTTGAATTACAGGGGAGGAAAATGTCATTAGTCAGTATTAGAGTGGAAAGGTGATGTTTCCCAACCCAAGTCTAGTTTAAACATAAAGCCTTGAGCATCTGGTGTGCAATAAGCAAAAGGAAACTATTCTTCCGGCATGCAAAAATAAACTTAAATTTACCTTCTCCTGATACTGAACATGGTTTTTCCAACCCAATTCCCACTTATTTTCATTGGACCGGTGCAAAATGGTGAGAAATGAAAACTATTGAGGAAAGGCTTGTGTGTGGGACTTATAGGTCAACAATAGAATGTTACATTGTAGCAAAGGGCAAACTATTATACACTATTAAAACGTTTCACATAATGTGAACTGTGTAATATATTAATGTTACCTTGGGACTGTGTAGAATAATCATGTGACCTGGGGATATTACTGTGTAACAAACATGCGATCTGGGGACATTACTGTGTGACAATCATGTGACCTAGGGACATTACCGTGCGACAATCATGTGACCTGGGGACATTACCGTGCGACAATCATGTGACCTGGGGACATTACTTTGTGACAAAATTATGTGACCTGGGGATATGATAGGAACTGTGATAGATTAAAGTTGCATGCTCCTTAAATTGTGTATGTTACTTACAAATAGTCAGGAGCCATTATGGGAGTTAAAGCAACAGTCTACAAAGTCAGTAGTAGCATTGAAAGATATAGCACTTTAATTAAAGGACTAGTCTTCAATTACTACAAACACATATTAGCAGCACCTTTGAACAACACAGATGCAGCACGGATTTCTAATCTTCTAACAGCTTCACTAGAAAAAGATCCTATGCAGTTGTTGTTCCTTATTGATCTATCCTCAAGAATAAATTATAGTCACATTTATCTCAATATACACCTGAATTCCTCTGTTTTGGGCCCTACTTAACATGGAGACAAGCCAAAGGGCAAAACTAGAACTAAAAGCAATAATCACACACATACATCAAGACAAAAAGCCACTTCTGAGATCATTCTGCGGTATTTTGGTTGCCTCTAGTAAGCCCACAAGTTCCACTTTCCAAAAGCAGCCTGTAAATTACAAGCGCACGAAAAAAAAAACATTACCAGAGCCAACACAGGGGAAATAATAGAACATTTCTACGGTGAGGGTTTGGAGGGAGATTAGAAAAAAAAAAATATTCTAGGGCTTGTTTGCCATCTTTAAAATGTTGTATGGTAGAGAGCGCTTTGTATGCACAGAGATCATTTGGAAGGGAGAGAAAACATGTTTGTGTACTGTGGATTAGTAATTGGACGGCAGACAACAATGATACATGCTTCATGTAAGTACAAACACTATTCAAATCAGAAGCAATAACTATTAGTACATGATTGGAAGAGAGTTAGTGATGACTGCAGAGAAGGGAGAACATGGGCCTGATTTACTAAACTGCGGGTTTGGAAACGTGGAGATGTTGCCCATAGCAACTAATCAGATTCTAGCTCTCACTTTCTTTTTACATACTAGAGAATGTCAGCTAAAATCTGATTGGTTGCTATGGGCAAAACTTCCACTTTTCCGAACAAACCCGCAACTTAGTAAATCTGGCCCTATGGATCATCTTCTGATTGCATTTATCAACGAGGCCATATAATTAACTTTTTAATTATCATTCGTTATAACAGTTAAGGGCAGGGTGCGACATTTGTAAGTAAAACTGTAGGCGCCAGAGTAAACAAATGAATAAAAAAAATTGAAAATGATATATATAGTAAACTGTACTCACTAGTGGCACTCGTAATAAAGCAAAAGGAATCCTAAGATTCAGTCCTGAATCTTAGGATTCCTTTTGCTCTATTACAAGTCTCTGAATGCCACTCATGTGAGTACAGTTTAATATATGGACCGTCTGGTTAGAGGTGGGCTGAGCGCAT
>WWET01000576.1:162092-176291 GCA_011038615.1 Limnodynastes dumerilii | reverse complement strand
ACACACACACACACACACACACACACACACACACACGCATATTCCCTGTGGATAATCTGCAGGTGGTTTCTCCCCTGCTCACTGTCTCTCTAATGCGGGAGGAGAAGCCACCTGCAGATTATCGCCCGGGGAGCTCCCGCAATAGCCACTAATCCCTGGCTCGCTAAAAGTACGGGGACAGCCAGCATTGCGCTTCTTTCCCAGCTGTTTGAGCAGGCAAGCAGGCCGCCGGATGACCTTGTTGGCTGTTTCTCCTCCTGGTTGCCAGGTCCCAAATTCTAGTCGCCATGGTGACCGGTATTTGTCAAGTCGTGGTTTAGGGTCATGTACAGGATGCGACTGTTTCAACAGTCTCCTAAAGGTTGCAGAATATACATAAGATAAGGTCACCCACAGATTTACAAGGGAAAACAAAAGTCAAAGAAAGTGAATGCTATGGATGCTACTGATTAATGTTGCTCCATAGAGAGGTAGATGTGTAAGTGCTAGAATGGATATGAATGAACAGAGCTAAATATCACAGTATAACACACACACACACACGAATATGATTCACAGAGAAGCAATCATTCAATATAAACCGAGCTTTAAAGTAGGCAGAAACTTAATAATGTACCAGGGATCTTTATTCTGCAGCACACACATCAATAACCAATAAAACCGGTGAGACAAGGGATTTGAGAGCATCAGACACTATACTGAATGCATCTGTGTGTCGGCATTTCAGGGAGCTTTAAGCACATGACAAATGTCCGTCACCAGGAACACAGATCTGCAGGGTGATCTTGTATCTGCTGCTATTACAAACAAAGGACATGAGGACGCACACAATCAATGGGATTCTACAGATGCCAGGATAACGGTACCAAGGGAGAGAGATCAGACCTGGCAGCACCTATTCCGATGTCATTTCCTCATATCAGCAGAAGGGAGAAAAAAAAGAAATAGATCATTTCAGTTCTTGTAAAGTGTATTAATATTGTCTAAAGCCATACTACCACTGGGCCAGACACAGGCCTCCAATTTGTGGGCCAGATTCACACTACCGGACGTATTGTACATACATCCGGAGTTTACCGATATTTGATACGGAGCATGCGCAATATCTTTTTACGTAATCTATCTCTTTACGTTACGTAGATTGCATATACGCAGTCTTTAAGACCGCATATACGCAATCTACTTAACAAAAAGATAAGTAGATTACATTAAAAAAATACTACGCATGCGCAGTATCAAATACTCTCCGGACGTTTATGCAATTCATCTGGTAGTGTGAATCTAGCCCTGTATGTAATGATCTGCGATTATCAGATGTGTGGGTGTCAGTAATCACATGACTACAACAGGCAGCACGGTGGCTCAGTGAATAGCACTTGTGCCTCACAGTGCTGAGGTCACGAGTTCGATTCCTGGACTAGGCCATATCTGTGTGGCGTTTGTATGTTCTCCCCGTGTCTGCGTGGGTTTTCCTCCTGGTGCTCCGGCTTCATCCCACACATACAAAACTTGCTGGTAGATAAAATTAACCTTAGTTCATTTGCACCAACTCAAGTAAACTTAAATCTAGGTTTGTTAGCAGAGCGTTGGCTGCCCAGACTGTAAGATGTAAAATCCAGAACTTTACCACTGTTGTGGTTGGAGCAGAGTACTATGGTGCATTGTCGCACAATTCTAAGTTCGAAACCACTACTTTTGCACATATGGGACTTCCAACGGCAGGACGCTACCTTGCATTTAAATACAGGGTCAGGATTGTACATAAGGTCTTAACCGTCCTGTACAACCTTAAATACCTTCCCTATCCCACCCTGCACATCACACCGTCGGAAAGGCATCCAGAACAAAAGCCCTGAGGATTGCGTTTTGATAGGGTCACATAGTCCAATAATACCCAATGTCTATAACAGATCTCGGAACCCTTTTTTTGGCCACTTGTCAAATCACATCCTATGGCCCACCTCAGCAGCGGCTACATGAGAACACACTGGCATCATATAATCCATATAATCAGAATTTCTAGGAATCACAAGACACATATGCATAATACATTTCTGTTCTTACATATGCATAATAGTTTGCATTTCTTTTAGCCTTGAAATGAATTCTTACGCTTGGTGAACTTATTCTTTAAGGCAGCAATAACACACAGAAGCTTTTGTTTCTATACATAAGTTAAATACCTCAAGCATGCATGCAATAGTCATTCGTGTTTCTTAGCCAATCCGCCAATAAATCCTTATCGCCTTATTATAATCACTTGCTTCAGCAAACAATAATGGCTGCCAGGCACAGGCTCTAAGAGCCTAGCATGTTATGTGACCTCAAAGAGGGCGGGGAGTATGTCAGAGGAGGGTCAAGAGCTCAAAGGGGGGTGTCAAAGTCTCTCTCCTACATTATGTGCTATAGGACTGACCTGGTAGTCTAGAATCATAAAATCATTAAAGAGGGGGTGGGGAGGAAAAGGATAAATACCAACATTCCTGCCACAGCGATCAGTGGTTAAAGAAAAACCCACAAACTTGTTTTATTTTATTTTCTATAAGGGAACCATTTAAACGTAATGTTGCAATAGACCAGATATCACAATTATAAGTATCTGGCTTAAACACAGTATACTATTAAAGGTTTAACTGGTGGTATAATAAGGAGGGCATAAGGATACCTAAACTAAATGAGGCCTGGTGCCCTCCAGGTGTTTCAAAATTAGGAATCCCAGCATGCTTTGTCAGGTATTAGCTATGGCCATGCTGTCAAAGCATGATGGGACTTGTAGTTTCACAACACCTGGAGAGCCACAGGTTGGCCAGGCCTGAGGTAAATGTTTGCAGACAGGACCAATGACAGGCAGGTTTAGGCAGCTTTCAAAGAACATTTTTGATATTAGGTTATTCAACGCTGGAAAAACTCAGATACGTTCTACACCAGATATCAAATTTAGACTCTATATAAATTATAATTAGAACCTATAAGTGCTGCTGTTAGAGCTGGGTCATATACATAATAAAGTGGTTGCATTCCCTGCATAGAATGACGAATTTCCGAAATAGGGGCATCTGAAAGTTTCTTTTCGGATGTCCCTATTTCAAACACCCCTCCATTTTAGAATCTTTTTTTCAGAATGGGCGAGTATGTCGATCGGCATACTCACCCATTCCTTTTCGGAAACACCGCCGCTGCTACCGCAGGACCCGCACCACGGGAAAGGTGAGTAACCTCTCCAGGGTTAGGGTTAGGCTGCAGGGGAGGGAGGGTTAGGATCATCTGCGGGAGATTCAGGTTTATCTTTCGGAGCACTGTGTTCGGTGCTCTGTGGATCGATTGCTAGGCCTCATCAAGGCATAAGCAATCGAAATCCCAGCCAGTTTGAAACGGATTGGGAGGATACTGCCCTATTGAAATAGGACCATCTTTCCAGGGACCCACACCCATAATAAACATGTCAATAATGTATCACTGTCTCGTTTGTGAATACTATAATATAAAAAGTCTTGGTTATAAACACTGTGATGTACAAGTCAATCTTACACACCGACAAGATAGGTAAAGTATCTTCAGTGCAGGAACCTGTAATATCAGTGAAGGTTTCCACAGTCCGCGCATTGTTTATTAAAGTACCTTAATTTCAAAGTCCTGGATAAGTTCACACAGGGGCAAAGTTCCCTTCCCCTGCTACGATTACCCTCTGCATGGTCCGCTGTGGTAGTGTTCCCCGCGAGTATCTAGGATCGGGCTTAGCATATGTGAACCTCCGCCGCATAGATTTAAGAGCACCGTGCATACTTAGGTCTGGATTTGGTCCATTATAACTATTACATGGTAAAAGGTTATTCACCGACACCACCAAGATAAAGTAGTTTTTTTGGTTCACCTCTTATCTGCATATTTCACACCCTGGCTGATAAGTCAGTATAACAGTGTTATTAGTAGGAGCTGTGTGTTTACTTTGTCCCCAATCTCGGCATCAATGGTATCTAATCTAACGGCAACAACTACAGCTGATAATGCCAAAGCTTTGTCCACAAGTGGTATACCATTGCAGTCTACTGAACTCAAGCTTTAAAGTTTACCTGGAGGCCTCCAGATCTTGCATCTTGTGTTACAAAGTGTTTACAAATGTGATATCATGTGATGGGGGAAACAAAAAAAAGGTTTAAAGCATTCCAAGTAAAATGAGAACATCACAAGGGTCTCAGTTTAACAAAAGACACTTTCTCTCTTGAACCACTGAGTGTAGGCAAAACATTCTCCTTTCTTTCTTTTTTTTTTTTAAAGAGATTATTTGGGGGCCTAAAGGCATCAGACGGAGAGAACAGGAGATTTTACGTTTTCTGCAGAATGTTTTGGTGTCAATGCAAATGACCACAAAAAACGGATTTTAGGTTCGGCAAATCCTTGGTCGCCATCTGACAAGAGCCCTGATCGAACCCTCCTCGTCACCAATATTAGGCTTAAGCTATAGGCGAGTGAACGGCAGCTGACGTGACGTTTCGCTGTGTGATTTTCTACTGCGCATGCTCAGAGCTGAAGATCGCGCAGTCACGGCCGATTCAGAGCTGAGCGCAACTCAACGGTGTTCTGAGGAAGGGCAGAGGTGAAAGGACGCAACCAATGTGTGACAAGGGGCCTGGCCCAAGCCAATGCACCCAATCCAGGCACAGACATAAAAAAAAAGGACTGTTTATGTCAAAACATTCGTCGTAACAGGTTATGTCTAAGTCCAGCATCCGCAACCTGTTTAAACCCATATGTTTGTATGTGTTTAAAGTGTCACACCCTAAGTGTCAGAATTCATGCCTATGTATTGTGCATGTGTTACATCATTTCTACATAAAGTAATAAAAATAAATGCAGCAATATGAAATAAAAGAGATGTCATCGTTTGAGTGTATTATTACAGCTGAAGCAAAAGGGCCACCATCAATGGGGGGGGTACAGTCGGGACCACTGTCATGGGCCCCAAAGCTGATGGGACCCGCAGATACTGACCATAGCTCTACAAGCAGCAGGTATCAGCAGTATACTACCACCCACACTTGCTGCTTCCAGCTCTACACTAGCGGGTCAATGTGAAGAGAAACCCTTCCCCACGCATCGGCCCTCTGCTAATGCAGTTCTGCGGAGCCCCGCCTCCTATGTGATGTCATGGATGATGTTGTGTAGGGGCGGAGCAACGAGGATGTGCCCAAGGCCCTAAAATATCTGTCGGCGGCCCTGTGCACCAACACTACTTGTGCAATGAATTCGGGCACGTAGCTCCTTTCAGCTGTGCTGCGGTGCGCTCGTCTGCTACATGCCTAAATTAGTTACAATCCGATAGGACACCGTTATGTGATTTAGGATAACACACAGAGCGCACAACTTTCTCAAAGGCATCTCTGGCATGATTTGAGCTCACCTCTGGATTGGGCCTTTTGGGCCTGATTCAGACTTAAGAAGGAGCTTGAAATTAAGTACCGGATTCACAACCCTATCCCACCCTGCACATCAGACCATCGGAAAGGCAACCAGAACAAAAGCCTAGATCCGGAGGATCCAAATCAAGGCCTAAAGTGGTGACTCTGATAGGATGGATTGCGTTTTGATAGGGTCGCATAGAATACAAGAGCAGAAGAAATCCTATCAAAATACGTGGAAATTAGCAAAATATCCTCACGGTCACTTTTGCGCCGTCATGAATGCCGTGGACCGATAGCACTATGCACATCCTCACTGTAATCTACATACTCCCTTCCCCCCACATTCCCCTTTCACTACCTGCCCGCCATCAAGCACACTGCCAGGACGGAACTCCGGATCCACGCGCGTCCTGTGAATGCAGAACTTGTGTCCTTCAGGCCAGAAGCTCCTTTTCAGAAGTCTGAAGCAAGCCCGATATCACCCAATGTCTGTAACAGATTTTTGGCCACTTGTCAAATTTAAACAGGTAGAAGTGCTGCCCCCCCTGTAATGTGGCACCTTATTAAGCAAATAAGAACACAAATCACATGGCCCACCTCAGCAGCGGCTACATGAGAACACGCTGGTCTTTAAAGACCGCATATACGCAATCTACGTAACGAAACAGTACACAGATAGCGTAAAATAGTTACTATGTATGTGTAGTAGCTATAATTGTATTCTTTGCATGTAAGGATATACCTTTGAATTGCTTACTGCACACAGATACTGACCAGCTTTACTATCACACTGTTATTTAGACTTGGGATAGGAAACATCACCTCTCAACTCTAATACTGTTTGCAACAGATGAAATATTATATGGTTTAGCCCAGGAGTAACTTTCCTCCCTTAGGACCGGATTCAGACTTAAGAATGCGTTTGGTTCTTAAATATACGCAACTAATAGCGAGGAAACTCCCTCGGCACGCCCCCGGTTTTCAGGTTCTTATGTGACTTACGCGTGCCATAGGGCTCCCTTAGCTGTAGGTTCGCATTTGAATGCGTAGGGCGTCTAGTTAGGAACGCAACTGCATAACCACACCTTCATTTGGTCATTTAAATGCCTCCCTCCACACAAAGCACGGATTTTGCGTTCTTAAGTCCGACGCAAATAGCGTATAAAAGTTACTACGCATGCACAGTGCATCCATTCTTAAATATACGCACCGAAAACCAGAAGAATTCTTAAGTGTGAATCAGGTCCTTAATTTCAAGCTTCTTCTTAAGTCTAAATCAGGTCCTTTGTCTGCAGTGGCCTCTCATTACAACTATACAACTATGGATCAGTTTGTGTTATTGCAATAGTTATACACCAACAAGCAGAAACTTTTACAAGCTGTCTCCTGAGGCGACGGTCCACGCCATCATTCATACAAACCCCCATCATGCGATTTCCAAAAACACATTCCATTTGCGTTTATTGCAAACATGGCCTCTTCTTTCAGAGGGGAAATGGGATTCCTCAGATGGTACCGGCAATATATCTGGAAATGAAACAAATGAGGTTCCTGCACGTTTCACGTAATGAACTCTCTACCAACCAAGGCGCCAGACTCGGCAATACTCGCAAGTTTTATCTCCGAAAATAACTCTCTCATCACTACACAGATCGCTGAGGGCTCACAGCTGCTGGGAGCAAGAATGTATCACATACCCACGTAAACTGACAATCACACCAATATACACTATCAACGGCAACATATGCCAAGGTGATTCCTTATTACTAAACAGATGTGCTATAAAACAGACAGCAAACCAAGTGTCAGCTCCTAATCAGAAAAACAGCATTACAGAATGTAGTCTATCAAGTAATCAGAATTCTGTGCATTGGATGAATTGATCACAAGGCGTCACCATGACATCACTGCCTAGTACAGTGTTGGTTAACCTGTGACACTCCAGGTGTTGTGAAACTACGAGTCCCAGCATGCCTTAACTGCAAAAGCATAGTGGATACCTGACAAAGCATGATGGGAATTGTAGTTTCACAACACCTGGAGTGTCACAGGTTAGCCAACAGTGGCCTAATACAATGATACCCTTCATTTGGCCCTTATAAACTGTCCATCTGCGGCCCTCAGCTGCTTTCCATGTTGCTGTCCGTTGTTTGTTACAGCCTGTGGAGTTACCTGCAGGAATAGTCTTCTATATAGGAGTATCTGTTTTTGAATAAATACATTTTTAAACGTGTTACCAAGATTAATGTGCAGCCTCCCTATGAATGATTATAGGACATAATGGGCTGGATCCAGACTTAAGTAAGTGCTTGAAATTAGTTACTCCTGGGCTAAACCATGTTGATTGCAGGGGGAGTGAAGGTAATTGTGTTCTTTGCATGCAGGGATATATCTCTGAATTGCTTACTGCACACAGACACTGACCAGCTTTACTATCACACTGTTATTTAGACTTGGGATAGAAAACATCACCTCTCAACTCTAATACTGTTTGCAACAGATGGAATATGACTCCTCCTGCAATCAACATGGTTTAGCCCAGGAGTAACTCATTTCAAGCACTTACTTAAGTCTAGATACAGCCCTATGACACTGAAGTGTATCCGATTGCTCTCCACGTTTAAAGAGCAACATCTATTGCCAAAAACATTGTCATTCTATACAAAAATCACCTTCAACAACCTGCTTCATTTTGTATAGGTCCACCTTGTGTCGCCAAGACATGGAGCTAGATTTACTAAGCTGCGAGTTTGGGAAAGTGTAGATGTTACCCATAACAGCCAATCATAGTCTAGCTGACATTCTCTAGTATGTAATAGGAAAGCGAGAGCTTGAATCTGATTGGCTATGGGTAACATCTCCACTTTCCAAAACACGCAGCTTAGTAAATCTGGCCCATGAAGTCCAGGAGACCTCTGATGGTTTCCTTGCAGTATCTGCACACCAAGACATAAGCAGCAGTTCTGTTAAGTCCTGTAAGTTGCGAAGCGGGATCTTCGTAGCTCGTGCTTGTTGTTCTAGCACAAGCCAAAGACGGTCAATCAGACGGAGATCTGGGGAATTCGAAGGTCAAGTCAACACTTTGAGCTCTTTGTCATGTTCCTTTGATCCCTTCCTGAACAATGTTTGCTGTTTGACAAGGTGCATTATCCTGTGGAAAGAGGCCACTATCATCAGGAATACCGATACCGTGAAGAGATGTACTTGGTCTGCAATAGGTGATACATTTGAAAATAACATCCACATGAAGGTCAGCAGAACATCGCCCAGAGCATCACAAAGCCTCTGTCAGCTGCCTTGTTCCTATAGTGCATCCCTCACCCATCAGTGGTTTGAATGTTACGGCTGATCGGTGTATATTTTCTATTAACCTATCACGTAATTGAATAAGGATATCACTCCTGTACTACATGTTCCCGAACAAACACAAGAAAACAGTGTCCTCAGTGAACACATTCCACATATATATATAATCTGGATTTAACCTGCCAGAAACTGCTATTATAACAGTGGATTAGCTAGCAGAGAACCACAATTCTGTCCATTCCCAAAACTCAACTGTCACAGAATTTACCGGATAAACAAGAACAAAACTATGTTCAGAATTAATAAACACCCCTACTCCTTTATTAAGAAGAAGAAACCTGCATATAGGTCCATCTGCAAAGTGTAGTAAAAAAAACCTTGTTCAGATCACAAGCCTGGATTAAGAAAGCCTTCGAACCGGATTCACAGTTACGTAGTTTTGCTCTTACGTACATTGTTTTAAGAATTGAGCTACTGTGCAGCGCAGTCTACAGAAATGGTACGTAGATAGCGTGAATAAACTACTATGCATACGTAGTAGCTCAATTCTTAAAACAATGTACGCAAGATGAAAACTACGTAACCGTGAATCCGGACCTCTGTCCCTTATGTACTGCAGCCTTTTCCTTTATTTAAATGCTCATCACAACTGTCTTAATCATAATAAAACATTCTGAACAGTCGAAGACCATAGATCTAGCCACGGACAACAAAGCTCACCTGTTTGGTTTATGGGCAGAGGAGATATCTGCCAATGAGATGCTTGGAGAAAGATCTCACTTTTATTGACTTAGGATTGTGTATGATTATAGACCAGTCAAGACCATAAATTAGTAGTGTCTGTAAAGCATTAAACAGAAATCATCTAAGACGTCCAACTAGTCACTTAACTAACTACCAAATGTTATTCAGGAGAATGGAAAACAAAAAAGCTAAGTTAACATACAGATCGGTAAAATTCATGTGTGATGGAGGAAGCCAGTTTAAGGGTTGAAGCAATGCTCAACCTTTCAGTTCACTAGTAACACAAACTGACCAAACACACACAACGCAACAATTGCGTCAATTATTAACAACCCTTATTTATATAGTCACACAAAATGTCCGCATTACATAGAACATTAGACATTCACATCCCTGTCCCTATTGCAGCAACTAAGGTAATAGTATGTATGTACAACATACACACACACACACACACACACACACACAGACCAGCGGCAATTTAACCAGCAGCCAATTAACAAACCAGCATGTTTTTGGGAGGAAACCCACGCAGACATGGGGAGAACATACAAATGCCATACAGATAAAGCCTAGTCTGGGAATCGAACTCAGAATTGTGAGGCAGTGTATGGTCACTATTTAATGTCCTTGGCAATCAAAGCTTTACATCAGCTGCTGTACTTGAGAAAGCTTTGTCCAAAGGGTATAGAATGTTCTTAATACACAGACAAACGTGAGTAGACTGACATGTTTATAGGAAATAACACATTGTGATGGAGTCAAGGAACCTTACTGACATAGCTTACAGGTGTTATGTCAATGTGTAGCCAAAAAAAGACATGCACAAGGAACAATGTATGCAAGAAAGCCAGAAACATAAAGGGGTTATCTTAGATGTGATTCACCAGGGCTTCATTTGTGTTAACCTAAGAGGTTGGGGGGGATAAAAAAAACTATTGTATTTCCACACTCTTACTGACATAACTTCAATTAATTCCTTATGACTATTTTTATGCATAATACTAACTGCACCATAAAATTGCAATTCATCATTAAAAGGTTAGAGTGGATTGGTCAGGAATTACATATGAATTTACTATGATACTGCAGTAATGTGTCTAGTCATTAAGACTGCAAAGGTTCAATTATCATCTTCCATCCCAGTGAATTTCTATCCACAGCAGACAGTGCCACATCTGAAGTTGGCCATACACTACAGCGATTATCGGCCCAATCATTCAATTCAATATCAGGCGCCTGTTGTAGAGCAGTTAATCGCTGTGTTTCCCAGAATGCTTTAACAGCATATGCATAGCCGATACATGACAAAGCATGCTGTGACTTGTAGTTTCACAACACCTAGGCGCAGGTTGGCCAGGCCTGCTGTAGAGAGTGGTCGGAATGGATATTCCAAACAGCCAATAATTGAACCCCGCATGCTAGGGTTACGATTATTTGATCTTATGCCATACTTAAAAATAGGGGGTGATAGCTCCCAACATATCGAGCAGAGCCAAGCAGCTAACCTCACTAAACCACGGCCTCCCGCTTCTGTTTATCCATTCCAGAAGATGTGAATTGCGTCCAAATTGCGGCCTTTTATCTAGAAGAAAAGATCGTCCCGTTTCTCAATCACCTCCTGCTGGAAGCAATAATTGCTGTGGTTTATAGCTAGCTTTACACTGTAGTTTTTATGATTCCATTGTGTATGTGTTTATTAACATAAAAATGGGGGAGAAAAAGCACACAGCCAGATACATTAAAATCAATGATATTCTGTAAAAGACTAGCACAATCAGCACATAAAGAAGAAGGTGGGAGATGCACAGCTGCATTAACAGGCCGGCAGCTTAAATCTTCCTAGGGAAAAATGAACAATGTCCATGAGTGTGATCTCAGTTAATCCCTCTGAGGCAGAGTGCATCAATGTTGCTACAAGCACAGAGAATTGAACACGGATTCAAACCCACATCAAACACAAGATTTGTTGGTTTTTCAAGCCCTTGAGATTTATTTATCACGACCAGTTCTATGTTGCTCCACTATGGAATTGTCCCAAACATAATTAGATGATCATGTTTAATACTTGCAACCTGTCACACCAAGGTTACATTACATAAGTAGGGGTAAACATCTTGAGATATGCTTGTATGCTTCATTTGCTGGTGGCAGCCATCTTGTGGGCTGAACCAATAATCAAAGGAATGCAGCTTGTCAACTCTCTGGGAATCAATGGAATCATAGAGGCATTTTAATCCTCCTGTCTGGAAACCTGCTTCATCGGACACTACATTTTATTTGAAAATCTCTATAATCTGGGTTTACATTGCACACAGCCTTCTGTATATTGAATCTTTATCCAGCTTGTCAATTCACCAGGAACAAACAACATTACTGAGCATTATGATATCGTTATGTCCTGCTAAATTAAGAAGCAGTATAAATATCATTTTAAATATCACAAAACGGCATTTGTGTGGATAACGGGGACATTTAAAAAGGGTGCGGTCCAACAAATCATGGACCATCCATAAGGTACATATGTGTCTTTTGTAAATGATTCTAATGAATGAATATGATGCATGATCAAAATAAACATGGTTCTTTTGTATTAATTTTCGTAAATCCATCATTTTCATGGTTTATGTTAATCTAGATTTATCTTTTCTGATTGACCACATTGGAAAACTTCCGCTCTTGCGATTCGCACATGCTCCGAGTGCTGCAAATATAAAGCATTCGGAGCAGGACGTGTGGCGCTTGCAATTGGGGATTATATTATCACAATTTACATTAAGGGTAAGGATTCGGCTAGCTGGGAGATCTTGATTTCTAATTTGTTGCCAATTTAAGTGGTCAGATCAAAAATATTAAGGTAGGGTCAAACGTTTAGTATTTTGCAATAAAGATTGGAGGTGGTCACGCAAGCGCTCGCACTAATGCATGGATACAGAAGGGATCCACTATCAAATAGGTTCTGCTCACAGATCTTAGGCACTGCGATCCTTAATGTGCAAAACCACTGGGGGGGAAAAAAAAGTGTCACAGAAAAACAAAATGGCCGCCCCCACCATGTGTGTGTGGGGGGGGGGGCACATCGTGCAGTCTCTCCCTCAGAGTATCATTTTGTAGGTGGGCACACTCAGCTTACAAATAAAAATGTAAGTAAACTCCCAAACCAAGCAACAAAACTTTTGTAGAGTGACCAGTTAGTTGTTTGTTCTTTTAACGTGAGGCATTGGTTTCAGCACCTAACAATCTTGATGGTAATCTTTTACAGTTTATATTGTTATTTTCTTGGCCTGTAATGGTATAAATGGATCACTGATTGATTAGGTCTGTGAAAAATAAATCATAAAATGTATAAAAATAAATAAATGCTGTGAAGTATTGCATCTTTAAAATAAAAACTGTAATCACCCATTCATGAGGATTTTCTAGTCAGTGACAAAACATCTGTTACAGAATCCTAAATAAATCAATAAACAAACATTAGCACATTAAACATTAAGAAGAAAATGATGCCACAAATGTCTAGCGATTTGTTAATACTACATAAAGTACACTGCTCGTTAACTTAATTTCAAACAAATTCAAGTATAATTTAGGAATGTGTCACAGTGTCTACAGGTTTGGAAAAACTTTTGGAAAGTAATTTTCTGACATCATCACAATGATCATCCTTATTGAAGCTTGTCTTGCAGGGGTACTACATTCAGATATTAAGACAGTAAAACAGTCAACCGTATAGACTTCTATCGCATGCCGTTGCTAATAAATAAAGCATCATTTACAGCATATTTTGACTTCCAATGAATTTGCAAACACTGTGGTCAGAGCAAAGTTCTCGCATAAATACATTCTCTCCAGCCACCAAAGCCACTTAATGAAAAAGCTGTCATTTATCACAATAAAAACCTTTGTTATGAACTTGTTTTGTTAGATCGCAGAGTATTGTAACAGTGAATAAAGGAGGCTACAGATCAGCATGTCTGGCTGGTACCTTTTTTTTTTTTTTTTTTTTATCGTGCTATACCTCATTCAGCAACCTCAATACATTCTGTAAAGGACTTTGTCAAAGGATAAAAAGCTAACAGTATGCATAAAGATCTGTGAGTCTGACCAGAAACTATAGGCATCTGCGGGGGTCAATGTTTTGAATGGTAATTGACACACCCAGCAATTTAGGAGAATCAGACAGTGCTGTCTCTTTACTGTATCCTGAAACCACCCTTAAGAGCATTACATAGATCCAAGACACTCCAGAGATTTCTTAATGTAATATAATAGTCAAGCTATGGAACACAATTAAATAAAATCTAGAGGTACCTTTACAAGATACACAGGCTACACTGGGACTCATTCCTGGGCAATTTCTACATTGATTGTAATATACTACCAACGTGAAGGATTGGCATGCAGCCATTCTGTAAAGAATGAATCAGGCTCGTAATTAATGTAGTAAGGGACAAGGGAAAAATACTGTTTGGGCTACTGCTCAGTTAACCCTCTGACAGCCCGAGGAGACTATGACCTTCAGCAATGAATGATACCAGAGAAAATTGGCAGAAAGTATCATTAGACCAAGAACATCATCATTGGAAAATGTAGTCATTTAAGCAAGATAACTAAAGATATTCAAAAGCCTGGTGCTGTAACACTGCATTTTATTTATGAAAGGTTGGCAACAGTAGGGGGCACAGGTTGGTATGAGGGTCTAACCCAAGCAATCTGTTGCAGGCTGGATTCCCCAATACATTCTTAGCAT
>WWET01000576.1:144956-157684 GCA_011038615.1 Limnodynastes dumerilii | reverse complement strand
CATCTGACTTGCCTTTCTCATTGCTTTGTTACATTGATTGGCTACCTTTAAGTCACATGAAATAATGACTCCTAGATCCCTTTCCTCCTCAGTAGTTTCTAATGTAATGCCATTAATGATATACTGGGCTTTTGGGTTTTTGTGCCCCAGGTGCACGATTTTGCACTTTTTGGCATTAAACTGCAGTTGCCACAATTTTGACCATTCCTTGACCGCGCTTTTGCAATCTACGTACAGAAATGGTACGTAGATAGCGTAAATAAGCTACTACACATGCGTAGTAGCTCAATTCTTAAAACAACATACTTAAGATGAAAACTACGTAACTGCGAAAATTGTTCATATTAGCTTGGGAAATGCTTCCAGTTCATTTGTAACATGCAGTTTGTTTATGGAGAAAGTGCAGCATTTCTTCATACCAGATGTAAAGAGATAATGAGCCTCATCCAGAGGTGAGCCTATGCCAGCTGGCGCGATGTATCTTTGCATTTTTCACTGTGCATGTTCAGAAGCAAAGAGCATGTAATCACATCCCATTCAGACCCTAACACAGCTCAAGCTGCGGTGGTTTGCGTTCTGAAGGATATCTTGTGGCAGGGAAGAGGAGGAGGCGCGTAGTCAGTAAGGGGGCATCCAAGAAAATGCACCTGATATAGATCTAGACACAGACGGAAATAAGCTATGTTTACATGAAAACATTTGTACCTGGGGTTTTTTTTATCATTTTCTTAGAATTTCAGTAGGAATGGTTAATGTAGCAAGTCATTACAAGCCAAAGATTTACACCAGAGATATTTTACTTTGTGAGATGACTTTTGAAGATGTTGGAATTACATCACACCTTATACCTTACATTACATTGTACCACAACTGACATAAAAGTGAAAGCAAAATATTATTTATATTAAAATTGGTACATTTCTGCAGATCTTGTAATTTTTATTACAATAGGGAGACCATAAGTTTGGGGCCAGATTTACTAAGCTGCAGGTTTGGAAAAGTGGAGATGGTGCCTATAGCAACCAATCAGATTCTAGCTCTCATTTTCTTTTTACATAGAGAATGTCAGCCAATCAGTGATTGGTTGCTATGGACAACATCTCCACGTTTCCAAGCCCACAGCTTAGTAAATCTGGTCCCACAACTGCCATAATGAATATCAGCCTAGACCTGTCTATGCAGGGCTTGGTCCAGAAAAGGTAATATACTGTGTCAGATCAAGTTCCTAAACAACCATTACTGGTTCCCAATATAATTACTTATCAATCTTCTTGCTCTCACCTTGTCATTCTCTCCAACTGTTTTGCACTTAAACTGAGCAACCGTCAGCTAGTGATAGGTCTAAAGGGATACAGGGATATTGCAGTGGCAGCAGATGATCCCAGGGTCACAGACCTTGTGTCACATTGCAGGGCAGACCTGGGAAATACCAGGACCTGGGTCAGCCTTGGCAGTAGTACACTGTGTAATCTGTTTACTATTGCGCTTGTTGAAAGGGCAATAGTAAACAAATTACACTAATCAAGTAGTGTCTGTGCTATGCGGATTGAAAAACCCGGTTAGCACCTTTCACACTGTACCCCTACCCGGGTCGAACCCGGGAATAACCCTTCTTTTGTCCCGAGTCTTTAGACTCAGGTAGAGGCACCCGGACCCTTTCACAGTGCACCTTGACCCGGGTTGTTGCGGCTTGTCCCGCCAATAACCCAGGTTTTTGGGGCGATGTGAAAGGGGTATAACAGACAAGGGATGGCAATAGAGAACAAAAACGTTCACATGGTAAAGGCTATTACAGTGTGAGAAAGCGCATGGTCTGCCGTGGTAAGGTTATTTCAATTAAAATGTAAATAAATGTAAATAATAAACTGTATAAGTAACTACTTCATATAAGGGTATAAGTCATCATCTGAAACTACTGTAGACTCTTAGCATATGATAGTTTCTTGATTTGAAGGTGTAACTGGATATTCCCATGAGAGAGTTGAGGGTATAAAAGTTCTTTGTTTCTAATGGAAGGACAGGCTTCTGAAGTTACTGCCAGACTGTAGTGTCATGTGACACCCATGCTGTAGCATAACCACCTGCACCATGTACATAAATGTTTAATAAGTCATGATGTCATAACCGTGCAATCATACGAAACCCTGTTAGCTGCCAGCCACAGCATCAACAGAGGTGATGAAGGTTTATACCGGTCTATTCATTTATATTTGTCACCTGTGCCCAATACAACCAACTCAACTAAATCCTTGCCTGTGCTCCAGTACAACGTTCTAATGGTTGTGCATTCATAAGAAACAAGATTTGAGTTTATAAATAAGTGGCACTCATTTTTATGTCTTTCAAAAGAACGAGATATGAAATAAATTGTGAATAGACACGTGGGAATGTAAATATAGGTCTGTCCCAGTTACAGACAGAACTGGGTTAATGTCAGTCAGAGAACTATCTGATGGAACTGGTTTGCATCTGTAGGATAATCCCTGTCTCTCTGCTTTCTTTCAGTGCTGAGATGGTTGGGGGTTCAAAATACTGTACATTGCTCTTTACAAATGGGATAATGGAATGCTAAAGTGGCAATATATACATACACACAGTTACAGAAAATGCACTCCCGTTCCCTTGCAATTAACCAGTAACTAACCATGACATTCTATCTTTTAAATAAACGTCAGTGGGCCCGATTCAATTGCAATTGAGCGATAAAAATTCGCCCATTCAATTATTTTTTTACCGCTGCGCTAAAACAGCAGGCAGCGGTAAAAAAATAACCAGAGAAAAAAAAAATCTCTCTGTTAACGCCGCAAATCACCTCCTGCTAGCAGTTATTTCTAGTAAGCGTGAAATTCCTGTGGTCAATTTCACCATCCATGAGATTCATTGCAGACGCAACATCAGCGTGTGTAAGATATGCAAAGAACCATTTCCCACTAGCGATATGGAGGAGCACATGACCAGTGAACATACCCCGGTAAGCACTTGTTCTACCCTTTTCAGCTGTGTCACTATCCTATAGATCTGGTGACTATTACACTTTATATGCCTGGTAATCTTTCTATATTTACAGGTACATGGTTTAAGAGGAAATCGGATGGAAGGTTACACCTGGGCAAACCCTGTTGAATACATTTAGTTATTTGCATACAGGGAGAGTTTACTTAGTGCACACATACACTGACCAGCTTTACACTTTAAACCAGTGGACGAAGGGGACATTTAGAAGTAGTGGTATGGATATTTAGCAGTGGTGGTATAAAAATATAGAAATAATAGAAGTGAATGGAGATTTATACCTTCACTTAAACCAGTGGGAGAAGTGATGGTATGGCATACCCCCTCATTTCAAGCCCTAAACTGTTATTAATACTTGGGTAGAAAACATCCCCTTTCAACTCTAATGCTGTTTAATCTCAACTCTAATCTGACTCCCCTGCAACCTAACCTGGTTTTGCCCAGCTGTAACTTTCCACCTGATTTATTCTTATTTTCAAACACTGGGCCCGATTCAATTGTCGGCAAAGTTTTCAAAAAGTTTGCGTCGGTAAAAATACGACGCCTTTGCCGGCAATTGACCGATAAATATTCGCCTATTCAATTATTTCTTTACCGCTGCGCTAAAACAGCAGGCAGCGGTAAAAAAATAACCAGAGAAAAAAAAAATCTCTCTGTTAACGCCGCAAATCACCTCCTGCTAGCATACTTCAGGCACTGGGTAATAGCCTCAGTAGCGCCCGGCACTTCCTGCTAGCAGGAAGTGATTTGCAGTGTTAATAGAGAGATTTTTTTTCCCCCTAGCAGCTGCTCAGCGGTCCCTGGATGGCGGGGCATGGTGCCGCATGCCCTGCCATCCATGGGCATGCTGATGCTTGTAGTTCTACAAGCATCAGCATGCCCTGTTGGGGCACAACATAGGGGAGCGTTAAAAATCTGCACCTCTCATAGGTGCGGATTTTTATCGTTAAAAAACCGGCGTATTTTTAACACAATAAAAGAATTGAATTGCAAAAAAAAAAAAGAACGCCGGTAAATTTTAAAAAAAATGCGTTAAAAATACGCCGGCGAATGATTTTTTCCTAATTGAATCGGGCCCAGAGAATTCGTTGCATACATCTGCAGATATATGATAAGCCACCAACCACTTACAAGGCTTCTCTGATTTGGTTCATATATCATGTATTCTTAAACTGATTCAAGTCTTCAGCTACTCTGAAACAGCACCCCCTGTAAGCTTTATGGAGGAGATATATAGAGAGAGATATATAGATAGCTATATATAAATAAATAATGCAGAATGCAGCCACTTCTGATTTGCTGAATTGGTAATGAAGGGCCGGATTCAGACATGCGTTTTTATTAAAGTACGTAATTATGCGCACGCACGTAGCAAGCCAACACCCATGACCCTCCCCTCTCACGGCCGTGTTGTCGGTGACTTCCACCTTCATAGGGCACCCTTATATGCATTCCATGCATGCGATTCTTAGTCGCGCCCTCAATTGTTCAGTTAAATGCCTCCCCCACCCACTTTCATATATTAAATATATATAATAACAAAAATATAAACTATCTTGTTATTATGTGTAAAGAGAATTAGGACCACCTATAAGCGCAAGCTAAATGGCATGTGCAATGCCCAACCAAAGAAACAATAAATATACAATAGCCCCCTAGCATGGCTATATATAAATTCTATAGTAAGGGCGTGAACATTGCTCGCCACCTTATCCAGAATTCCATTTTTTCCATATACGAGGACGCAAATCTTAAGGTAGGGGTCGTGTATTATGGAAGGATGTAAGAGCGAGGAGATTCATCATTCTGTCTCCACTGCAGATGCGCTGCAAACTGCAAACACTTTTCAAGCTGCAAACGCAGAGGTAGGGCCCTATTCAATCACCCGCGATGCCTAGTTGCTGTGTTTTTTCCCGTGAATTTACATTACGGTTTTTATCTTGCACCTCAAAGAGGTGTGCATTAAATTATGTGAATTTTTCTTACCATAATAGACGGAAATAGGGTCACTTTGCTCTTATTCTGTTACGAAAACGGTTACCAAGGCGCAGAGTCTAATTATCGGGTGGTGTTCACCAGGGCCCCTGATGATGGGGATGGATTTGGCTGTGCCCCAACAACAGGTCACAGCCCCCAGAACTGAACTCGTAGGAGAGAGGAAACAGGAAAAGGCTAGACTTAAACAGGAGACAGCCAAGGCTAGGCAAGATATTGTAGCTTGCAGTAGAGTGGTACAGAACCAGTACAGGACTGGAATACAGATAAATACAGGTGGAGTGGCACAGAACCAGTACAGGACTGGAATACAGATAAATGCAGGTGGAGTGGCATAGTACCAGCACAGGACTGGATATAGTTTGGTGCAGGTATAATAGCACAGAGTCTGTGAACACAGGAGTATACAAGTGGTGTGGGTGGAAATTGCACAGCAGTTAACCAGTTCAGGACTGGAGTATACAATAGGTGCAGGTGGAAACAGCACATGTACCAGCTTGCTGGCTTGCACACAACAAACGGCAGGTAACTACACTCACACCAGGAACAATGATCAAGGAAGACAGGAATCCAGGGCACACAGGAGAGACATGTCAGGGAAATAAAGGGCACTCTGAATCAGAACTAAGGACAGAATTCCAACAAGAGCGCAGCCAGCAACACTATAAGCTGAAGCTATGACCAGCAAAGAGGCAATCAGGTGACAGGTATTTAAGGGGAGAGCCACATTGGCTGCTGATTGCATACAGCCAACTACACAGCTAGGGAATCCCAGCCGCAGGGTAATTAGCCAGGATCCCTAGCAAGAAGTAATGTTGCAGGGGAAACCAGGACTGGAATTCCTTGCTACAGCACAGACACAATTACACACTGCTGCTATATGCAGACCCATAATGTCTGGATCGGATCTATAATTATTTCTGACTTGCAGCATACTGAGAGCTTGAAACCAGATGCAGAAGACCGTTGGTGCTGTGGTGGGAAATCTGCTTACAGCAGCAACGGAGTTCCATTAGCAAGATGCCGGGCAATCGCAAAGTCCATATGTGCAAGGGGAGACCACTAGCTTTGCACGTACAGGCTTCCGTACCTAGGACCCTACCTTTAATGGTGTGCACCAGCCAGAGCCGTAGCTAGAAATTTTTGCGCTGCGGCAAAAGGAAAAATGGTGCCCCCTTCCTTGAATTAATAACCAGTTTAACATAAAAAATTAACTTTATGGTGCCCAACTTAGTTCCCTGGGCTACCGCCCCTATAGCACACCTCTACTTACGGCCCTGGCACCAGTCAGTGCTTAACTAACATCTGTACGTAAGGGATTTACCCTCATTTACTTACCTCCCCCCGCCTACCAGCAGTAATGTGAGCATAGGGACGCTGGAAGACGTCCCCTCCAGCGTCCCTACGGCGCTACATAGTAACGCCAGGCAACATCTGCCCGGCGCATGCGCATAACAGCTACGGCCGCTGTACTAGCGACGGCGGCCGTAGCTCTGGATCAGGCCCACTGTGCTTACATGCTGTATGCATGCATTCCCACCACGCTATCAGAATAGCTTCCAGTATAGGATCCACAATCAAGAGAGTCCAGATCCTTGCTGTAAGCCTTTATCTAACGCATGCGGACATTATCTGGACTCCTAAACATATTCAATTTCAATTTCCTTTAAAAGTGTCTTCATCTAATAAGAGGAGTTACCTGTCCCTTGCAATCTGCTCCTCTGCACATGCATCAGGGTTGACGACTTTTAAAAGTTTAGATCCATAGATGCATGCAGGGGGCGGGGTAATTTATGCAAATCGCTTCATTAAGCACTGCCTCTTGGATACTAATGACCCCTTTTGGGTGTTTAATGGGGATGTGGACGAGGCTTAATTACGCAATTTGCATCATCAGGTCCCTTCCTGTCCCTAGCAACACTAGGATACTAGTGTTGCCAGGCAGGGAAGCAGGACTTGAGGCCATAGTTTCATGGAAACCTCAAGCCTCAAGTCCCTTGCAGGAGATCTGCCGGCTATCCCGGGATATTGGGGGAACTGCCTGAATTTCGGGAGTCTCCCAGACATTCCAGTACAATATGTACCTCTGGAGATGTTACCAATTTAATAAACAAGCCACTGGCTTGGGTGTATTTTATAATATGCCCTTAATAAAAACACGGCCAGCACATAAATCAGTGGTGATAAATATGTCTTTAGATTGGGATATTTCTGTGCTGTAATGATACAATACAAACTCACCCGAGTGCATTGTGTCGGATAAAACGCTCTTGAATCAATCCATTAAATGATATCTCACTGTAATTGAGCTCTGAGTTTATTGGCAATTTGAAACACTAGAACATTGTTCTCAGTCCATTACAAGACATGGTGAATGGGATGTATATGGTTTTATGGAAGTTGTTTTAATTATAAGGCAATTAGTAGCAATGGCCACAACCATGAGTGGATAACCTGTAATAGAAAATAAAATGAGAGAACGTGCAGACAATGTGTAACATAAGTCTTCCTGGTGTTAAATATATTGTGAAGTCAACAAGTCCGAACAATAGTATTTATTCTGAATAACCCTTTATGTCTACAGCAGAAATACAATCATCCTGATTTGTTGGTGTGGGTTTTTTTTCTATAAAGTGGGTGTTTTTGTGTAACTGGGCAGAGCCTATGTCAGTGATGGTTAACCTGTGACCCTCCAGGTGTTGTGAAACTACGAGTCCCAGCATGCCTTGACTGCAAAAGCAGAGCGGATACCTGACAAAGCATGATGGGAAGTGTAGTTTCACAACACCTGGAGTGTCACAGGTTAGCCATCACTGGCCTATGTCATCCTGATTTTATGTAAGAAAGAAAAACTCGCGAATAAATCACAATGGGCCAGATCCAGAGCTACGTTTCAAGTACGTTTCCTAGCGTAGCGCATTTACGCTACCATATTTACTATGCACTCCCCTTGGCACTCCCCTTGGTCGTACATAGTTTTGCCGTGTTACACTTTCCAAACCCTACCTTAACTTTTCCAAGCGTAACTCCTGACGGCCTAATGGCTACATGTACTTAAGCACTAAGGGCTGTATTCAGAGATCCATCTGGTGATCGGTCTGCAAATATACTCACGGACGGAGCAAGTAACACCCACCAAAACCCCAGTCACTCCCCTTGCTATTCCGTGCCCACGGAGACTTCCGCCTCTTCCCAGCTGTAACTTTTCGTGGTCTTTCAGACCGCATTTACGCAATCTGCGTAAGGAAAAGATACGTAGATAATGTAAAAATGTATGACGCATGCGCAGTAGGTAAAAACGCTAAACACCGGACGTATTTGTTATACGTCCGGTAGTCTGCATACGGCCCATTGTATGTATTGAGTTATGGTCACTAGGATGCTGTATGTATAAGGTGGTTACCACTAGGATGCTGTATGTATTGGGTGGTGATCACTAGGATGCTGTATGTATTGGGTGGTGATCACTAGGATGCTGTATGTATTGAGTGGTAGTCACTAGGATGCTGTATGTGTTGACTGGTGGTCACTAGGATGCTGTTTGTATTGGGTGGTGATCACTAGGATGCTGTATGTTTTGGGTGGTGGTCACTAGGGTGCATAGAGGTCACTATAAATCTCTTTATTGGAATGTGAATAACTAGTCAGCAGGTTCTTTATTCTCTACTAATCCGGTTTCCATATTTTTTGGACCCCACCAATAGTTGACATGTGGCCTCTTGCAGATTGTTTTCTCCTGATTATGTGCCTTGTGAATGTGGTTATCATGACACTGCATGGAATTATAAATCATGAATAGTTCTGTATATATTTATTCCTAAATAAAAAGCCATTTGTACAGCAGCCCAAAATGTGCTGTTTTAGGAGTGTGTTAGCCACACTAACATAATTCATTTGAATGGCCAGGATAGAGTCACCAGGAGATGGCTATCCACTGTTGATGAGTGAACCAGCAATACCAGTTCATGCATTGCACAGACTAGAAAAGCATAAAGAATCCGTCAGCTGCTGACTGTCTGTATAGCTTGTGAGCAAATCTGTTCTCTGATGCTCTGGTAAATTTTATTGGTAAAAAGCAGCAGTACTTAAGTATCTCTGGTTGGCAGACTACTGACGAGTCCATATGACTGTAATGCCAACATCTCAGTCATAGAGACTTATACCCCTTTCACATTGCACCAATAACCCGAGTTATTGCCGGGGTTATTATCGGGGCAAGCCGCAATAACTATGATGATTGAGGCTCAGTGTGAAAGGGTCCCACTGCCTCGACCCAGGTCTAATGGAATTGGACACAGGTGAAAAGAAGGGTTATTCCCAGGTTGCTAGAACACTAGTAAACAAATGACACCGTGTGATAAATCACACTACTGCCAGGGCAGACCCAGGTCCCAGAATATCCCAGGTCAACAACTGCAGTGTGAGCAGGGTTATCTGTTGACATGGAAATATCTCAGGTTTGCAGACCCAGGATATTGCCAGGGCGTGATGTGAAAGCAGCATTACAGGACACGCCCTGCTCTAACCTAGATCACACCACCTTCATATTTGAGGGAGAGGTGCAATTTGCCCCTCTGTTCCAATGCCTATAGCAGTAAGGGTGGGTACACACTGGGGCTATTTCAACAGATAATCTTACTGCTTAAGTAAGATGCAATGGCAACAATGAATGTACACAATACAACACAAAGTAACATCTGTGAAAGACTTCAATGAATTTTCTTTTCCCATACATGTTTATACGTGTTGTGAAATTCAGTTGTACAGGTGTTATGACCAGTGGAACTATACCTATGGACAAGTGGGCCATAAATAGTTGAGATTAATTTAACAAGACAGGACGTTGGTCTAGGTCAGGGGTCTCCAGCAGTGCATGCTGGGAGATGCAGCTGGAGAAATACAAGTTTCATACGCTCCAAGTGTATAAAGCATTAATCGGGGCAAGTGGTATTTATTATCTTTATTACTAATCACTGGTTTTATATCTGCTGCAAACTATGGTGAAAATCTATATAAGAAATTTATTTCAGCTATGGAGTTGTCATAAGAACCGTAGTTGATGGTATAAAGAATATATTATGCATGATAATACAGAATATACAGCATATGTTCGCTAAGAAGGGGGACATTTTTCAAAGGAAGAGGTGTATTAGAGCACGAGAGCATGTGTATAAACTAGAGGGTGAAGGGTGCAGAGGAAATATGTGGAAACATGACTTCACTGAAAGAGTGATAGATACATAGAAGATAGATAGGTAGAACAGCTTAGACACATTTGGGATAAATATAAGGATTTCCAAAATCTCAAACTAAATTGAGGGTAAATATTGTTTTAAATGCCTCATCGAGGCATAAGCAATCGAAACTGGCTGGGAGAGAATGGCCCTATCGAAATAGGGCTTTTCTTAGTGGGGACCCACACCCCAGAGAGATCACCCGCTCTTCAGGGAGTCAGGGAGATTACCCACTCTTCAGGGAGTCAGGGAGATCACCCACTCTTTAGGGAGTCAGAGAGATCACCCGCTCTTCAGGGAGTCAGTGAGATCTCCCACTCTTCAGGGAGTCAGGGAGATTACCCGCTCTTCAGGGAGTCAGTGAGATCTCCCACTCTTCAGGGAGTCAGAGAGATTACCCGCTCTTCAGGGAGTCAGGGAGATCACCCACTCTTCAGGGAGTCAGGGAGATCACCCGCTCTTTAGTGAGTCCTCCTGATATTCAGAGAAAGTTGACAACTATGATAAATGAATGAAGTAATCGTGCCCCTCCCACTACATATTTTGGCTGTTTATGCAAAAATCAGGACAGGATCTGTTGCCAACAACTCTTTTCTGTCATCAAGCAGTAGGAAGACTATTGTTATGTCTACTGACTGCGAAATTCAGACTATGCTAATAATAGCAATGGATCTGCGGGACAGAAAAAGATGAATATTAGTAATAGAGGGTAATTGAAAGCCTCCTCGCCGCTAAGTGTTTATTCAGAGTAATTGAACCACATCATTAAACGAGATAACACGTACCCCGCACATTGCTTTGTTCCATGTTGCTGTTCACGTTGGAGTCTTATTTTTCATAGAAATCTTGCTTCATTCAGAAATATGACAGCTTGTCTTATGTTAGATTGTAAAAGCTGTCACACAAAGTATAAATAACACAAATAAAAAATAATAGCACAAATGGCGCTGTTTATTTCTTGTGCTAAATATAGAGCCCAAGTGACTTGTTACTCAGAAGTCCAGAATTCTGGACAACAGGAAAACAATGGGCTGCATCCAGACTTAAGTAAGTGCTTGAAATGAGTTACTCCTGGGATAAACCATGGTGATTGCAGGGGAGTCATATTTCAGCTGTTGGAAACAGTATTAGAGGTGAGAGGTGATGTTTCCTATCCCAAGTCTAAATAACAGTGTGATAGTAAAGCTGGTCAGTATCTGTGTGTAGTAAGCAATTCAAAGATATATCCCTGCATGCAAAGAATACCATTAAACATGCAATCAACATGGTTTAGTCCAGGAGTAACTAATTTCAAGCACTTAAGTCTGGATCCAGCCCAATTTTCCTTAAATGGTTTCTTTAGGGATCCCCCTCTTTACCTTATAATATCATAAGGATATAAGCAAAAACAAAACACACCGGACCGCAGTAAAGTTAAAAAATAAATTTACTTACAAATTAAAAATGGTAATAATAGATAATAATTCAAAGCATGTTATAAAATATTGAAAGTGATCTCAGCAGTCCTACTGTACTCCAAGGCACATGGGCTCTTTCGGCATAGTGGCTCAGTGAGTAGCACTTGTGTCTCACAGCGCTGAGGTCAAAAGTTCGATTCCTGTATTAGGCCTAATCTGTGTGGAGTTTGTATGTTCTCCCCGTGTCTGCGTGGGTTTCTTCTGGGTGTTCCGGTTTTCTCCGGTTTTCTCCCACATGCCAAAAACATGCTGGTAGGTTAATTGACTGCTGAATACATTAACCCTGTGTATGTCTGTGTTAGGGAATTTAGAATGTAGCTCCAATGGGACAGGGACTGGTGTGAATGTTAAATATTCTCTGTAAAGCGCTATGTAACCTGATAGTGGTATATAAAAACCTGTTTGTTAATAAATATATAAGTGAATCAGCCGCTGATCACTCGGTATGCCAGATTGTAAGTGCAGTACCTCGTCTCTCTGGGTGCTGATTTAGATGTTTATGAGCAATCAATAAATATGGTAACCAACGCGTTTCGTCCAGGCAGCTTATGCCCTTTGCGACTTCCTCAGGGATAAAAGTTTTTAGAAGTGTGCTTTAAGCGAGTGTGCTATTTAAATGTAAGTATCCAGTGAGCATGCAATGCGGACCTCAGTTTGAGACAGTGCTACAGTCAGTGCCGCCGAGAGGGGTGGGGTACTAATTACCCAGGCCCGTACCTGCCTAGGGGCCTGAGTATGTGCAGTACTCATGGTAATTTAAATTTGAAAAAAAAATTATAATAATTTATTATTATTATTATTTTTTTTTAAAGATTGCGTAAAAGGAGAGCGCCAGAGGGGGCAGCAACCGAAATGGAATTCTTGTCAATGAAAAAATATTACATAGCTAGAAGAACAAGGTGCAAGTGAAAACTGTTTGTATGTTAAATTAAACATATGAGCTGACACTAGATTTTACATGTAGTAATAAAGGGCCTGATTCAGAGATGCGACTGCGAAAAGATCGCAAATATACGCAACTAAGTTCAGA
>WWET01000576.1:132299-143516 GCA_011038615.1 Limnodynastes dumerilii | reverse complement strand
GTGTGTGTGAGTTTGTGTATGTATATATATATATATATATATATATATATATACACACAGGCTGCGCTTCTTTTCAAATATAGGAAATGTGGGCAAGTGTATATATAAATGGAAGAGGTGCAGCCGTGACAAAATATGACCACAGTGTAAATACCAAAGAGAAAACAGGTTTCTTCATAGCAAACCATATGAAACTCTATGTGTAAGCACATGCATAAATAGTACACAATATAGCTCTGCTTGGTTAAACTCCCCTACCTGGCCAGCATCAAGACACCACCTATAGGTGAGTCCCTAGTGGCATGTTTACTCAGAAAGGACTGGATTCAGACTTAAGAAGGAGCTTGAAATTAAGGACCTGATTCACACTTAAGAATCTTCTTAAAATAAGAACTTAAAGTCACTCCTGGGCAAAACCATGTTGATTGCAGGGGGAATTAATTTATTGTATTCTTTGCATGCAGGGATATATCTTTGAATTGCTTACTGCACACAGATACTGTCAACTATGGATCAAGGGAAGCAAGGATTTGCTGTACCAGGGCTCAAAATCCCTCTTGGCAGATCTGCAAGCTTTATCTAAGGAGAAAAGTTTAATAGATATTACCTGCTTTCTGTAGGGAGATGGTTTATAAAGACCACCTGCTATAGTAGCAAGCGATGTCTTTAGGGAGAATGGGCTGGATCCAGACTTAAGTAAGTGCTTGAAATTAGTTACTCCTGGGCTAAATCATGTTAATTGAAGGGGGAGTCAAGTTAATTGTATTATTTGTATGTAGGGATATATCTTTGAATTGCTTACTGCACACAGATGCTGACCAGCTTTACTAGCACACTGTTATTTAGACTTGGGATAGGAAACATCACCTCTCAACTCTAATACTGTTTGCAACAGATGAAATATGACTCCCCTGCAATAAACATAATTTAGCCCAGGTGTGATTTTTCTCTCTTAAGGTTGGATTCACAACCCTGTATTGTTCCACATACATCCTTAACCTCCCGATAGTAGCTACTACGCATGTGTAGTAATTATTTTACGCAATCTACGTATCGTTTCGTTACGTAGATTGCGCATATACGGTCTTTAAAAAATGCATATATGCAGTCTACGTAAAGAAACGGACCAGGGTGCTGAGTCTAGCAGGATCTTGTTCTTCGCTAGAGCCTCTAATGGCGAGGATAGTCTTGTGTGGCAGATTTACCCACAGGTCGCGGTCCCTAGGGCAACACCGGGTAGAGGAAATGAGAATGAAAGTGGGGCAGTGGGGTTGGATGAGAGATAAGGAAACAGTGGGAGAAGTAGTGTCAGAAGGCACTGGACTGACTAACGACGAGTAACAGAAAACTGAACTGACTGGGAAGACGGAGAGTACTGACTTACAAAACGAACAAGGGTGCTCACACTCACACTCAAACGGCGGGATTCCCCTGAGGGAAACAAAAACAAGTACACAGGAGAAGGCAGGGTTAATTACAAGAGTGAATTAACAGCAAGGGTGAGAGAGGGGAGTACAAACAAAATGGTAACAGAGAGGTACAAGGCTGGATAACGATGGGGCACTCACAAATCGCAGGAAAAAAAAAGCAAGAAGAATGGCACAAGGCAAGAAGCTATAACCGGCGCCAAAACAAAGGCTCAAGAGTCTTAAAAAGGCCACCTAACCAATGAGCGCGGCACAGGGATCGCGCCAACGCAGGAGATAGGCTGGCGTCTGTTTGCTAAGTAACGTCCAGACGCCACCTCGACACTCAGGGAGGATGTGCGTCCCTGGCAAAGCGCTATACGCTGGACCGGAAGGAGGCGAGACGCAGGGAAGCAGAGCGTCGGAGAGGAGACACCAGCTGCAACAGGAGGGAACCCAGGCAGGGGAACCCCAGGATGGTCAGCAGCGCGGGAAGCAGCAGAGGACCCCTGAACCGGAGGTAAGTGTAACCGTAGCGCCGCAGTTCTGCAGCACTGCACAACACCACGCATGCGTAGTAGCTACTATCAGGAAAGTAAGGACGTATGTGGAACACGTACAGGTTATGAATTTGGCCCTTAATTTAAAACTCTTACTTAAGTCTGGATCCAGCCCAAAGTCTGTGGTAAGACAAATCCTCAATTTAATAAGTATGCAGCAGCCATTTTGGGAAAAGGTCAAACTCTCAAAGTAAACTAGTAATTAGTGGCAAGAGCACACAGGCCACACATCCTTTCAAATATATGAAATGTTTGTATATATATATAAATGGGAAAGGTGTTGTCAGGGCAAAAAATGACCACTGTGAAAAATGCATGTTATGTCATGTGTATACACGGCCTCAAGACTGTTAGTTGTTTGACTGTTGCTTATGATCAAACAACGATGATTTAGTAGTTGTGTATGCTAGAAATTGTGCATTCTGTGGATCAGATTTAGAGGAAAATTTACTAAACTGCAGAAAAGGAAGAGTGGAGATGTTGCCCATAGCAACCAATCAGATTCTAGTTGACATTCCCTAGTATGTAATAGGAAAGTGAGAGCAAGATTCTGATTGGTTGTTATGGGAAACATCTCCACTTTTCCTCAGTTTAGTATATTTAGCTCTAAGGGCCATATCCAGACCTACGTTCCCATTACGTTTCATCACGTAGCGTATTTTCTATGCACTCTCCTCGCTCGTAAGTACTTTGGCCATTTTACACTTGCCAAACCCTACCTTAACTTTTCAAAGCGTAACTACTGACGTATGCTAAGCATTCACGTACATTGGTGTCTAAGCACACACATACTGTATGATTTAAATCCCTCATCCCGCCTCTGAAGCGTAATTACGGGTGTCGTATAGATGGCACGCCCCTTCATTCATAGTTACGCTGGTGATACAAGGCTAGTACGTACTGTACGTTCAGTTACGTGGCGTAACATCTGCCGCACACATGCACGGTACATACAAAATAGCGTTTTTATGTCTCTAGCAAGCGTAAATCCACTAGCATACTTAGTTCTGGATCAACCCCTAAATCTGTAACCAATTTCATGTAGTTTTCTATAAATACAACAATATTTTCATCTCGTTTGACATCCTATCATTCAGAAGGACTTTTACACTGTCCGAGATGTTTTTAAATTTTAGATTTTTTTGTCTCAGTCAAAGTGCACTGGATCCAGATTTAGGAGTTGTGACTTATCCGCTGGCTGCAAGCAGAAGGTGGCTGCACTCTTCAACAGCACACACACACACTACCGACTTCCAGCATATATCTGGATACTCATCATCCAGACTTGAGGCGGGGCGGGATGGGGCGGTATAAGTAAAGTCTGTTCGCTTGGTGGGAGGCAGTGGGCAGTACTGTAAATGCGGTCTGTTAGAAGTAGAGAGAGCTGAAAGAAAATTTTTCTATTTTTCCATTTTCTGATTTTTTCTTTTAGAATGGGTAAGTTTGCCAATCGGCATATTTACCCATGCAATTTTCGGTCACGCTGCCACACCGACTGGAGAGGTGAGTAACACTCTCCAGGAAGTTTTAGGGTTAGGCTGCGGGGAAGGTAGGTTTAGAGTAATGGAAGGGGAGGGTTAGGGTCAGGCTGCAGGGAGGGGAGTCTTGGGGTCAGGCTGTGTGGAAGGGAGTCTTAGAGTCAGGCTGTGGGGAAGGGAGTCTTAGGGTTAGGATGCGGGATAGAGAGTCTTAGGGTTAGGATGTGGGGAAGGGTGGGTTAGAGTCAGGCTAGAGCCTGCAACCCAAGTACACAACAGTGGTAGCAGGAATCCTTGCTCACAGAAGTACAACAGGTACCAGGAGGCAGCAGAAGTGGTATAAGCTGGAGATGGAATAAGGCACACCGCAGGGGAGCGGAGTACGATGGGCTGACTCACACACACACACACACACACACACTGGCAGATGGACACAGTATATAAAAAACGAAGGCTGACAGAATGCACTAAAAGAAAGCTGCACCTGTGGGTATAAAGGAGAATCCTAATCCTCCAAAGAACAAAGTAGCAAAATATAGTAAATTCAAAACACCTCCGACTTCTGTTCCCGTCCGTCCGTTACTAAGCGATTGAAGTTACTGGGCATGCGTAGTAATTATTGTACGCTATTTGCATAGCGTTTCGCTACATAGATTGCGTACACTCGGTCTTAAAGATTACTACACAAGATTACTAATTAGTACGCATGCCCAGTAACTTCAATCGGTTAGTTACGGATAGATGGGCACAGGAGACGTAGGTCTGAATACGGGCCTAACATACTAGAATGATGAATAATCCAATACAAATAAATTATCTGCACAGGGTTTATAGTCCAAAGTTGAAAATGATGTGGAAGGAAGTCTCCTTTAAGAAGGTAGCTAACCGTGGCTCCACTCAAATATAGTAATCAGTCCCCAGCAACTGGTAGTACTTTTCCTTCGAAGATACCATGAAAAAGGAGATGTGAGACAAAGTAATGTATTAAACAAACCATGTAAAACCAATATAATAAAACACATTTAAAAACCACATGTAAAAAAACAGAGGAAAAACTCTTGGTACCTAGACCGAAGTGATTACACTCTCACCTGTCAGCTGTCCTGAGGGGGCGCTGGTAACCAAAGTGAAGATACAATGAAGGTCCTGGTTAGAGAGGAATCCTCCATGGATAGACACTGACGTGTTTTGGGGGCCCCTTTCGCAAAGCGAAGCATCGAAACAAAATGCGTCAGTGACTATCCATGCAGTGTGTAACAGTTGGATGGATCTCCTAGCATATGGAACTACATTTTATGTACAAGGAGTTCCATTGTGTAACCCCTGCCCGGGGCCTGCGCTCTTCGTTTCAAACACCCAACATCCATAAGCAGTTTGAAGCAGTTGGATGTGGAATGGAGATCTGGATCCATTGTGACAATTACTGCAATGCTAAAATATTGACCTAGTTTTTTTTTTGTCTTCTTGGTGATTCTATCCAAGCACTGAAAATAGGACAGAAAGAGTGAAATAGGACAGAAAGAGCGTCCTCTCTTACGGAGACATTGAGTATTCCTTGGGAAATATTTCTACATTGTTTGAGGGTGACCTACCAGAGGGTCAGGGTGTCATGAATATCAGAGCAGCATCTTACTGCTGAGGTGTGCAATGTCCTGGGTGCATATTTATGCAATTCAAAAACAGTGTAAACTACTATAAGGTCAAATAAATTAAACATGTGCATAATGTTTGACAAATACATTCTCCAATGGGATACTGCTTGTATTAACCTTGACTGACAAGTCTAATTTTCTAAACAAGTAAACACAAATGAATAATAATTATACATGTATTATTATTATTATTATTATTATTGTTTTTATCATTATAATCATTATTCATATGGTGCTGGATTCACAGCCCCCCAGCCCTGTCCCTGTTATTAAGAACGTTATGGCACTTAAGAGTACTATAGGGCTTCCTTAACTAACCATTCTTATGTTCCTTCTTAAGAAGGAGAATACAAATGGTGATCTCTTCCCCCGCACCCTCCCCGGCTAATTTAAATCTCTTCCCCCACCCACTCTTCTTATAAAAGGACAGAGGCTGCCGTGTCACGCCTCTAGCTTCTAAAATTTCTAAGTGCGGTGTTTAAAGACTGAACTTACTCAATCTATATACCTCAATGGCACATAGATTGTGTAACTGACCTTGTCAGGATATAACTTAAATATTATGTGTACAAATTAAATATCTGTATATAGCATGACCTCTGTTTGGCCAGAGAAATATCTTGAAGGTAGTGGGCCAAAACGAGCTAGGGCACTGGTCAGTTTATGACCCTATCCTAAAAGTATCAGTATATTAGGTGGGGTCATGAAAGCTAGATCTCGGAAGAAGATTTTCTCCAGACCCCAAACTGTCACAAAGGTGGGGGCTACTTGGAGGGGAGCAGTTTGGCCTTTAAAAAGTGTGTATGGATTAGTAACTTTGGCTCACTTCATGGGACTTCCAAACGGAAGAGGTGACCCTGATCTCTGGTCTGTCCCGGCCAAGACGGTTCTCGTGTGTAAATCTTGCTGTGTTTTCACCTTTTTATTTTATAAGAAACGGTTCTGCATATTGTATGTCTATTTTGTTATTCTCTGTAACTAAGCATTGCGATTATTATCATATTAAATATCAATTAATAAGTTCATATCTCTGTGTTATTACGGATTCATGTGTCAGACCAGCTCGGTTATTAAACGCTACTTAATGGTAACAGAAGAGGTCATTCTGAGTTGATGATAATTCTGATAAAGCATAACTGTGTTTGATTTGGGTAAAGGAGAACCTATGACCTCCTGGGAATAGTCTTGGTGGTGGCAGTTCCTTAGTAATAAGTCATATTTGAGGTGGGAGATGGGGCATTAGTCATTGCAGAACAGACCAGGTGGCTGTTGTGATTAACCTCTTGAGCCCCAGATAAGTCACGAAAGCCTCAGGTGAGGTCAGGGTCGTGACAGACCTACTACACATGTGTAGTATTTCTTAAAAGACTGTTCTTAGGAAGCACCAGCTTCTTAAGCTTGAATATGGTCCCATATTATTACCCTTATTTTCTTTTATATTGGGCATAGGTCAAGTAAGAAACGTAGGATACGTGTGAATTTTTAGACCTCTCCAAATCCAGTGTTTGACAGTAAGAACAAGGGACCATATTCAGAGATCCGCTTTTGAGGGGAGTTGCGTGTGTATTTTTAGGATCGGATCAACTGCGTATGTGTACACTTGGGGACATACGCACAGAAAACCGACGGACGGGAAAATTTACATAAAAGTGGGTGGGGGAAGGCATTTAAATGTACGAATGGAGGCGCGGTTATCAAGAATCGCAAGGATGGAGCACATATACGCACGTAAGTCCACACGGAAAAAACAGAGTGGTCTAGGAACTCATGAGCCCCCGACCGCATGTCCGGGAGAGGGGAGTGTCGGGGTGTTGGTGGGTGTTTCCTTGCTCCGGCCATGCGTATAATTGCTCACATTAAAAAAACGGATCTCTGCATACGGCTCAAGAAAAGGTAAAATGGGCACAATTGTGTACACTACCCTCATAAGTCCTTCACAGCAGAAGCGAAATTACGTAAGTGTGATCATATATCTTCTACCTGTACGTGTGGCACTTCTGTACCCTGGACCCTACCTTAACACTTATGCACCTATCCCACATAAAATTGGACTGGTGCATAATAAAGGATTGTATGTAAGTACCATGCCATTACCCTACAATTTAAATACCTCCCCTCACCCACCATGCGTACACACTGTTGGATGGGCTTGCAGTGCGTAATCCAAATGTTTGTAGTGTGTTCTGATGTGTAACCACCATGTGCGCACTTTTGCTCGGAGTACTTATGCATTTGAAATGCGTAAATGGGACTTTGCGTAATTCTGGATAGGTCTTTAAAGCAGAGTCGCCAACATTCTATTCTATTTTTCCCCCCAGGAGATCTCAGATGCTAATGATGCAGATTTATGCAAATCGCTTCCTAAAACCCCATCCCCTGTCCAGCATTACTGCTATTCATAGTGTGCCTGAAAGTGGCGAATATTACATCATCATGTCCTGCCCAAATCCTAGTAACACTAGGTGCCAGATTTACTAAGCTGCAGGAAAGGAAAAGTGGAGATGTGGCCTATAGCAACCAATCAGTTCTAGCTCTCACTTTCCTATTACTTATGAGGTGTGCATCCTTAAATGTGGCCCTTTTTTGTCTAACGGGGTAACACCCTCTTGGGTGACCAACGTGGATCTATCTCTTTTTTATCAATATTGCCGCATGACAGCACCTTCATATTTTAAATATAGGGCTAATCTAATTGGTCAATCCCAATAATTATCTTTGCACTACACTCAATACTTTTGTCTGTGGGGTACTCATATTCCTTTCTTTTTATACCAGGAGAACTGCCTGAATTTCGCAAGACTGAGAAGTGAAGTTTTCTATTCGATCTCTAAATTCCATATTAAACCTAAAATCGTTTAATATTTTTGTGCTATTAGCAAAAGTAAAGAATTTTCATTGCATAAAAACAATAAAACATTATAGTTTGCACACCTCGCATTACAACATGGTTTCGTGCGGTAGCTGTTTCTGCAGTTACCAACACTGGATCAGCCCTATAGTGTATAAAATGCATAAAAATCAATGGAAACTGTTTTAGCATTTTGGAGTTTCTGGCAAAGTGAATTTGAATGCTATTGATTGTCTGTTGCATTTTATTGAAGGAGTCCCTTTAGGCTTGCTGAAAGATTGACGGTTGTAATAAGTATATAAAAATAACATGACTTTTCCCTTTGAACAAAATCCACCTTCCCCAACCTGCTGTTTTCAAATGGTGGCTTGATCCTTGGAGGTGAAGGGAAGAGCAAAGGCTTTTGATCTCTTTGTCGCTCAGCAGCCCCACTTGTGTAAACTCTAGCAAATAATCAAATTTCTGCTAACAGTCAGTGTGCGGCCTAGAAACTCACAGGCCCATATCTACACAACCTTTTACATCATAGCAGGGCTACCAAATTTTAATAGCTTTGAGATCCTAGAGGGAAGCCATAGTTGCATGCAGGGGGCGGAGCTTAATGACATGATTTATGCAAATCATGTCATTCAGCCATACCCCCTGACAACCAATTACCCCCTTTTAGATTTACTGGCGATGGGGGCAGTGCTTGATGGTGCAAATTGCATCATCAAGTCCCTCCCTGCCCCTAGCAACAGTAGGATACTAGGGGGCCGGACTTGAGGCCGTTGTTTCCGTGAAACCATGGGACTCAAGCCTTCTGCGGGAGGTTTGCAGACTCTCCCAGGATACTGGGAGCACTGTCCAAATTTTGAGAGTCAGGTCGGGAACCCTGCATCATAGTTGCTGACTTTCATTTTTCCTTTGGGTAGATGTCAGTAAGGGGGGTGGGGCTTGATGGCATAGATAATGCAAATCAAAACCTGAAGTCCCGCCTCCTGCCTATTAATTAGTGTTATTATGGATGGGGCAAGGTTAGATGATACAAATTACATCAAGCCCTGCCCATCCTAACAGACAGGGGAGTAACTACAGGGGGTGCAATGGGTGTGGCTGCTATGGGGCCCGGAGGAGAGGGAGGGGTTCCCGTTGGCAGACACTCCACCTGCACTGTAAGAAGGTGTCAGAGGCTGACAGCGCTCCATGTTTTAAGCTGTCAGCCTCTGGCAGTTTCTATCAGGCAGCGGTCTGGTCAAAATGACATTTTTTGAAGGTATCAAGAAAGGGGAGAAGATTTCACCTAAATGGGACACATGTTTATACAATATTGACCAATCGCTAACAGTCGCTTTATTTTCCAACCAGAGATTTGTCAGAACTCCAAGTCTATGCACATGAATGTACTTTAATATGGTCTTTATTTGCATACTCTTATCTTTTGGACTTTTTTTTTTAAATTAATATTTATATTTCTGGACTTTTAATATTTCTTTACAATTGTGTATATTCACAAATTTTTTATATATTATCTGTTGATTACCATGATATGCAAACCATCAGCACGGTATCATAATTTCTTATAGAGTTTAGTGCCCACCCTATTATTGTTTTGTTTTTCACCCTCATTCCACAGCCTAACCTTAACCCTCCCTTAGTCCTAAACAACCTCATCCTGCAGCCTAGCCTTAACCATCCTCTCTCTGGCGGCCTCTCCGCAGCCTAACCCTAACCATTCCTGCCCCACCGCCTAACCTTAACCGTCCCCTCTCCGCAGCCTAACCCTAACCATTCCTGTCCCACTGCCTAACCTTAACCGTCCCCTCTCCGCAGCTTAACCCTAATCAAACCTGTCCTGCAGCCTAACCTTAACTGTCCCCTCTCCGCAGCCTAACCCTAACCAACCCTGTCCTGCAGCCTAGCCTTAACTGTTCCTTGTCCGCAAATCTACATATCACCTTCTAACAGCCTAACCTTAATACAGGGTTGCCAACTCTCCCGGAATATCCAGGAGACTCACGAAATTTGGACAGTTCTCCCGCAAGCCCCGACCAGCTCAATTACAACTGTAATCACTAGCCTTACTAGGGATGGGCGGGGATTGATGATGTCATCAAGCTCAGTCCATCCCATGTAACACTAGAGATTACATGAATGATTGACAAGGGGTGAGGCTTAATGACACGATTTGCATTAGGGTCCCCCCCCTAATGGCAGCCCTGATAATACAGCAACTAGTCTATTGTTGACTTTTATTTTAGTCTTACAGAATGACAGTAATTGTGTCATTTTGTGTCTTCTCTTCAGGGTTTAATTGCTATAAATACAAACACTGCAATGTTAAATTTCACTTCTTATTTGTTTTGTCTGTGACATTTTGACTAGGAGAATTAGTGGTTCACATGAAGAATGGATTTGGCAGTTCCAAATATAAACCTGTTGACTATCAACAACTGCGAGCTGAAACCGAGGCCAAGAAATTAGTGTCTGCAAGCATCCAATTAAAGGTAGGCCGCCATCGTTGTATCAACATGTATTAATTGCAGAATTTAAGCAACAATCAACTATACTGTGTAATGTCGTAGTTACAGATGTTGGACCTGGTCCAGACTTCAGGCACAATTTATATTTATAAGACATAGAATAATAGCAGGTTATTGTGTACGTTGGCAAAAAAGAGATTGAACCTGTGCTTTATACTACATAGCAGAGGAAAATGTTGATGCTATAAAGTAAAGCTTATTAATGAAGCTAATACTGCTTGCCTGCAGGTAAGACTAAAAATATTGGTGAAAGACACAGCGTTTGTATTGAATTTCTTACTAAACTGGAGAAAGCCTTGGTGAAAGACACAGCGTTTGTATTGAATTTCTTACTAAACTGGAGAAAGCCCTAGGTTTTGCGGGGCCCTAGGCGGACATTAGAAGAGGGCCCCATCAAATAATCTCACAATCTCACGCTACAATAAAATCTCTCTCTCTCTCTCTCTCTCTCTCCCTCCCTCTCCCTCTCCCTCTCTCTCTCTCTCTCTCTCAAACACAAAATGGGAGTTGCTCAATTAATTTATAGGTAAATGTAAACAGGTGCATGACAGGACGGGGGTAATCTGCTAGCCACAGAAACAAAGGAAAAAAAATGCCTCAGCAACACTGCCATAAACCAGTAACAGACTATACCGGTCTATCTGTAAAATAAAACACAGAAATGTCCGTTACACATATTTGCGCAAATATATAATAAGCCACCAGCCACCGTCAAGGCCTTTCTGTATATGGTGGTCCTAACTCTAACAAT
>WWET01000576.1:96973-116545 GCA_011038615.1 Limnodynastes dumerilii | reverse complement strand
TTCCATGCCATGTCTCCTCAGATAGTCAGAGGTGAGATAATCACTACCAACTGTAGATCTTTTTGAATTTATCAGTCAGTAATGAACACACCTGTGCTCCAACCAGAAGACCTGGAAAACATGGACTGTTGCTAGCCCCCGAGGACCGAGCTTGCCCACACCTGGCTTAAGGGGAAGGTTAGAGTTAGACTTTTGGACATGAAGGGTTAGGTTGTGGAGCATGGATGGTTAGGCTGCAGGGAATGGAGGGTTAGGGTTAGGCTGTGGGGCATGGAGGGTTAGGCTGCAGTGCATGGAGGGTTAGGCTGCGGGGCATGGAGGGTAAGGGTAAGGATAAGGGTTAGGGTAAGGACTTTTCTTACCTTTCACCGTTCACAACATTCGGAACTCGACCAGTCTTTCAAGCAGCATTCTGAATGGGGATGTCTTGCAATGATATCTCCATCACTGCTCTACATTGAAAACGGGCTTCTTTGGAAAGAGCCACACCACACTCAGGCTTAGCTGTAGTGCACACTTATTTTGGGTTTGCACAACCTATTATTTTATGCTTCAACTATTTCACTACTTACTATTTTAATATAAGTGTACACCTGTATTTTTCAGTTCTTTACATTGTTATATAAATTGCTGTATTGAGTCCTAGTACAGCGCAAACCTAAGAGGCTGCAGACCTGCAATATACATGTGTACAGTTTCATTATAACAGTATGAGCAGAAAAATTCAGAACCAAAATAACTGTCATTTTTTTCAAGGAGGCACCAGCTCAAGGTTTTCCTAGGGAAGCAGATAGGTCAGTGCTGTGTCTGTCTAACCGTCAACATGCTGCAGGATGTAAAAAATACACCATCATTACAAACTATGACAGCCAAATTCCGCACACGCTAGATGCAGAATTCGACTGTTTCACTGGCAATGCGCATGTTAGACCTCCAGAACTAAGGACAGTATTCACACCTAAGAAGCCTGCGTAAATTGCCAAATGTAACTACTGCGCATGTGCAGATTTAAAAAAATGGTATATTACCCTTAGACAATTTTGCGCTATATGATATTAAATAAATAGCGGATCTATGGGCCGGATCCAGACTTACGGGTGCCCGGGGTCATTAGGGCCGGCAGCATAACAAATCTAGACACTTACGTGTCCAGATTCCTGCCTTAATATTTACGGCCGCAGACCTTGTCGTAATGCTGCCTCCCCCACCCTGAACCCTAATTTAAATGCAAGATACAGCAAACGTAAATGGGGGACAGCCCTTTTTACATAACGCCCGGCGTACGTAATGTACGTTACGTATGCTGGGCTCTACGCGAATGTAAGAGGGTTTTAGGCATGCGCACAACCTTCTTAACAGGGGAATTATGCAATCGGCATGCGTAATTCCCCTAGCGGCCATTCCTGAGGATCAGCCCCAATGTTCCTAAAACACCTTAAATAATCAGATGGAAAGCAACTCAAAGTCAGTCCTTCCAAAATCCCATGTAGTATGGATTTTTCTTATTTTACTTATCATTTAAAACACCGAAAATAATCAGATGGCAGGCAGCTCAATGTAAATAAAAGTCCTTCCAAAATCCCACATTGTATGAATTTTTCTTATTAGTAGTCATGGAACAAGGTAAGTCTTTAGTCTCTTCAGAGGTCCACGGCCGGGCTTCCGAGGTCCCATTTGGAGATAGACACTGCGAGGTATTGGTCCAAGTCTCCAGAGTTGGTGAGATCCTTTGGGCAGTTTGAATGTTCACCCTGACGCGTTTCAAGCCTTAATGAGGTTCTTTTTCAAAGGTACGTAGATTGCCTCCGTACAGTCTTTAAAGACCGCACAGAGTAGTTTAGTTAGAAGGAGGCGTGCTAATGCCGTCTCAGGGAGTGATTAGTTAGAAGTGGGAGGGGGGAGGGATTTAGATTAGCCAGGGAGGATGGGGGAGACGGGGAGAGGCATTGTCCGTTCTTAAGAAGGAAACTACGCACAGTAAGATAAGGTAGCTCTATGGCACTCTTAGGTGCCATCAGGTACTTAAAAACGGGGGGAATGTTTGGGGCTGCACGAGTGAGTTAGGTGCGGTTCTGTCTCCACCTAACGCACTCTTAGGTGTGAATATGGTCCTAAGTTCTGTGTGCCTGGAGATCAGTCCAACAGGGCGGTGCATCCCCTCTGCCCTCTTAAGCCCTGTAAGGTGGGTGGGGGAGCATTTACATTATACAGCAGGGGTGGGATTTAGGGGTTATGTGTGGGTGGGATGCATTCTTCACAACTAAAACTCATTTTCAAAACACAGACAGCCAAAAAACTCATTTTCGACTGTCTCTATTTTGCAAATTTTACTGCTTAGAAAGTTTTACTAATGATTGGTAAGTATGCCGAATTTATGTTTCTGCATATTTACCCAGTCATTATTTCCAAAACCGCTGCCACAAACCCATCACGTTGCCACAGACCCACTCCGCCGGACCAAATAGGTTAGTATTACAGGGGAGTCTATGGGGAGTCTTAGGCTTAGGCTGCGAGTAGGCAGGTCTTAGAAATTGGGCTGCAGGGAGTCTTATGGTCAGGCTGCAGGGAATGGAGTCTTAGGGTCAGGCTGCAGGGAATGGAGTCTTAGGGTCAGGCTGCAGGGAATGGAGTCTTAGGGTCACGCTGCAGGGAATGGAGTCTTAGGGTCAAGCTGCAGGGAATGGAGTCTTAGGGTCAGACTGCAGGGAATGGAGTCTTAGGGTCAGGTTGCAGGGAATGGAGTCTTATGGTCAGGTTGCAGGGAATGGAGTCTTAGAGTCAGGTTGCAGGGAATGGAGTCTTAGGGTCAGGCTGCAGGGAATGGAGTCTTAGGGTCAGGTTGCAGGGAATGGAGTGTTATGGTCAGGTTGCAGGGAATGGAGTCTTAGGGTCAGGCTGCAGGGAATGGAGTCTTAGGGTCAGGTTGCAGGGAATGGAGTCTTACGGTCAGGTTGCAGGGAATGGAGTCTTAGGGTCAGGCTGCAGGGAATGGAGTCTTAGGGTCAGGTTGCAGGAAATGGAGTCTTAGTGTTAAGCTGCGAGGAAGGGAGGCTTAGGTTCAGGCTGCAGGGAGGGAAGTCTTAGGGTCAGGTTGCGGGAAATGGAGTCTTAGGGTCAGGCTGCAGAGAATAGAGTCTTAGGGTTAGGCTGCGAGGAAGGGAGGCTTAGGGTCAGGCTGAAGGGAAGGGAGTCTTAGGGTCAGGGTATAGGGAGGAGAAGGTTAGGTTTAGTCATATGGACTGCTGATCCGCATGTGTGACTGAAGGATGCGTTATATAATCAAAAGTCACCTAAAGCCCACACGAGAGAGGGGAGTGACAGGAGAGTTCATTCCACTCTTCCTTGCGGACAGACAGACTTTGTGTCTGCGGTAAACGCACAGATCTCAGAATCCGGTCCTATGTTGCACACTATAATGAAATCTCTCTTCATATACTGCAAACAACGGTTTACATTAAAGTTTTATTAAACTTACCTCTTCTAACTTGAGTGGTTCCTTACCTCCACCTTTTCACCTATTAACAATCCTTCCTAATGAACTGAAATGACTGGCACATAATCCAACTAGAAGTGAGCCTTTTGTAAATTCTAAAGCTGACTTTCAGCGTCGCTGCGGATCATTAAAAATGAATCTGACATAAAGAAATTAGGAAAGGAGATGAAAGGATCTCTGTTCTCTGCCCAGCACAACACAAGATGAATTCTCTGCGAATATATTACAGCACACGTCTGCCTTTTAATAAGGTCCACAAATGTTGAATGAATGATAAGGTAGAACGCTGCAGGCCCTTTGTATAAGGCAGTAGATATTGGTCCGGATTCACAGTTACGTAGTTTTTGTCTTACGTACATTTTTTTAAGAATTAAGCTACTAACCTGTGGCACTCCAGATGTTGTGAAACTACAATTCCCATCATGCTTTGTCAGGTGTCCACTATGCTTTTGCAGTTAAGGCATGCTGGGACTCGTAGTTTCACAACACCTGAAGTGTCACAGGTTAGCCAACACTGTACTAGGCATACGTAGTAGCGTATTTACACAATCTACGTACCATTTCTGTACATAGATTGCGTAAGCCCGGGGCTGATGGGGACCATGCTCATTAATGGGCCAATACACGGGGAAGAATTTCCCTACGGCTGTAAACGCAGGTCCACAGGCCCCGCCCATGTGATGACATCGCATAGGGCCCAGCGGATGTGTCCCGGGCCCCACTACTTCTGACGGCGGCCCTGCATCTGTACAATCATACATGAGATGCAATGGCTTATACAGTGTCACTGATGACTGTACGTTCTGATGATCACGCTGATACACGTGTACACGCTCTACCAATTTACCAGCAGATCGGAGATCATCGGACCCGATTTATACTTAAGAAGCTTCGGCTTCTAAAGGGCGGTGAATTAAGAAATACCATTAAGGTACAGAGATGGACTTTGAAAACCGCACGTAGAATATTAGGCAGAAGGAGGCGTGCCAAGGCAGCCTCGGTGAGGAGATAGGTGGAGGAGGGATGTGGATTAGCCGGGGAGGGCGGGGAAGAGGCATTGTCCATGCGTAGTTTTCTTCTTATGAAGGAAACTACGCACAGTAAGATAAGGTAGCCCTAGGGCACTCATAAGGTACCTAAAAACCGGGGGCGGGTTTGTGGCTGGACGAGAGAGTTAGATGCGGATCTGTCCATACCTAACTCACTCTTAAGTGTGAATCCTCATCTCTCCTAATCATGGAGCAGATTTGGCAGTCCGCATGGAAGAGGTGCGTGAACCCCCGTCACTCCCCTTTCTCATGAGGACTCAGCTGTGTTACACCACCATAAGGCAGCTTTAAGTCACTAGTGCAGATCAGTGGTCCGTACGACCAATGAAATCCCAGCCCCTACTGTAAAATTTAAATGCTCTCCCCGCCCACCTTATAGAGTTTATGCGCTACCCTGTCGGCCAGTTCTCCAGGCGTACGGAACCAAGTTCACATAATTTTTTTTCTCATATACAGAATGAAAAATGTTTTTTACAAAAATTTCTATTAATATAATTTTAAAAAATTCTCATAGTTTTAGTGCATTCAGTGGAAATGTTCGCACTATTTATAACATTTTCTTTGCGGTTTACAATACAGTGCGTTACACTACTCTCGTGCAATGTATTTGGCCACATATCTGCATTGAGCTTTGCTGCTGTGTGTGTGTACACTATGTGCCGCCATTGCAAGCTTTTGAATCACACGCAGCCCCTCTCACTTTTACAGAGGCATCTACAGCACGCACAAAGCGCGCCAATTTGCATTGATCTCTGGATCGGGCCCATTGCTTTCAGACTCATGGGACCTGGTTCACACCTTAGCCGCCGCTTTTTATGTGCGCATAATTAAGAATTTACCTACGGCGCTTGTGTAATCACACTGACGACACAAGCTGTGTAGGACTTAGGAGCAAAGGGCCAGATCCAGACCTACGCTCGGGTTACGTTTCAACGCGTAGCGTAATTACGCTTTCGTAATTACTATGCACTCCTCTAGGCACTCCTTCGGTCGTATGTATTTTTGCCGTTTTATGCTTGCCAACCCCCACCATAACTTTTCCAAGCGTAACTCCTGACGGCCGTAATGGAAGCACGTACTTACTCGCCTAAGCACGCCCATACTGTATGATTTAAATGCCTCACCCCGGGCGGTGGGAGGGATTTAAATAAGGCTGTGAGGGCTCGGGAAAGGGATCTCTGTACGGTTACATAAGGAAGCCCTATTGCACTCTTAAGTGCCATTAAGCTCCTAAAAACGGGCACGGGTTGGGCTGGACGGGTGAGTTAGGTACGGATGCAACTCAGTGTTTACTCTGAAAACAGTCCATGGTCACCTTTCTGCATAATTTTGCCCAGGTGTAACTTTCCACCAGATTTTCTCTTATTTTCAAAGCCTGGATCCGGTCCAGTGTTCTTGTTACACATATTCCCTTCAACCTACATAATTAAATGAACATTAGTCATTTGTAACTTTTTCTCTGCATTATTATATTTTCTCCATCATGTCTACAAATTTTGTGCAAGTTTCACACTATTTTGTTTCATTAATTAGCCTAAACTTTCTGCAGTTGGAGATTGCTGTTTGAGTTGCTTATGTGCAGTAGCAGCGGGTTTACCAGGGTTGGAGACATTTCCCTATCTCCGTTAATTATTTCCAGCATCTGATATAATTGTATGCCTGACCACGGGAGGTGTAGTCTCTCTTAAGGAGGGTTGCGAGTGGCAACACAGAACTCAGCTCGTTATCTGAGTTTTAATTAAGGATTATGCAACTAATTATGCCTTAAATTTATCTGAAAAATGACTGCACACGTTTGGATCGTATAATCTTGTATTGCTGCTGGTAGAGAAACTTTCTAAGTCATTAGCTTTATGTTATATTAGGGCAATTTTACCACTGTGTGCAAAAATAACTATTGACGTCTTCCAATCAAAGTAATTATGTAACTAATTATTTTTGCAATAGGGTATCGTGTGAATAAACTAAAAAACTCAATAAGCGCTTGGGAATGGGATTCACTAATATTTTAATAGTCATTAATTACAAAACATCATTAAATATAAAAAATACACTGTAAGTTACCCTAAAATGAACCACAGCTGTTGATCAGGCAGCTAGGGTTAAAGGATGAGAGAGGGAGTTGAGTGAATGATCCAATAATGGAAATGAATATTTGGTTGATGGTGGTTTGATATAGGACGTGGCACAGAAGAAGCAATAGTGCAATGTGACCAGTGTTCTTAATACAGTGGCAATTAGTTTTACAATGAAATTTGGTATGCTGGTATCCATTATTGGATCATTCAGTGCCCCTGTCTTGGTTATTTCTTTGTATGCTTTACCATCTTGCTCTTCCCAGTGTTCTGTACATCTAGCACTGTGGGCTCTCTTATGTATTACCCATTCTCAGTAATTCTTGCGCTCACCCTCCAAGTACACCTTTCTACTCTGTGAGTTGCCTCCAGGGACCGCAACCTGCTAGGTGTCTACAGCCTAGCCTATCCCCACCAACAGAGCCTCTAGTGAAAATCAGACTCCTACTTAGACTGCGTGTCCTGGTTGGCTGCAGTCTGAATGGAATGCGTAGAAGTTGAGAAAAGTCTGTAACTGACCTGAAGTAAAAGTGAGACATTAGGAGATTTTGCTATTAAAATTGAAAAACTCATCAACGACACTTCCAATATTTCCAGTAAAATCACACACTGGAGCAGATACAGACATACACTTCGATCACATTGCCAGTGGGTATCCTGTATTCCAGGACATAGGAGACCACACTCCTCGCTCACAGGAAGTTCCAAGCCAAGGCCCCAATTTTACGATTTCCATTACGTCTTTGCCTAAAATGGAAACTGATCAGAAGCCCGAATAGCAGCAGATACAAGGCGTGCCCAAACTGTATAATTAAAACCCCAATCCGAACCAGATCCTGATGCAAGCATGAAATGCGTAAATGCAAAAAATTGGTGTTTTCCAATCGGGAAAACAATCCCAGTTTCAAGAGTCTAAATCTGGTCCATCACTGATTTTTAGTGGTTTTACTGTTTTTCTTTAATGTATGACTAAATCACTATCCTTCTCTTGTGAGATCATTTAGGAAGAGATTAGTGAATGCTAATATAAGGTACCAATGAATCATCAGAAACTGAGAGACACGTGGAGTGGATTATATTATATTTTATCTGTCATGGAAAAATAACCATCACCATGTTGCACAGCAATCCTTCTGACCACCCATGAATGGGACATGTTTTCTATTCTGTTTGTTTGAAAGCAAGACGTTGAACAGAACCAACATCAATGAAATACAGCGATGGAAATGTTTAAAAAATGAATTTTAGAACATAAAATTTAGCCGGCTCTGATGCTCTAATAATTACACTGCGATAAATATTATAGTAAGAATGGGACACAATAAACAGAGAGATGTCTAGTGACGGGGAAACGATTTCCCGGTTGTAAGCGTAAAAACGGCCATTTGTACTTACTGCGCATGTGCGCGGCTGCTGTTACCCTCATGTTACGGTCTGAGAAACTGAGCGTATGGGCCTTGAGCGTACCAGCTTCGTTACTACGCTAGAGGGGGCGTGCCTGCCATACGAAAGCCGAAAATACGCACCGAGGGTGGGGTGAGCCATTTAAATTGTACAGGGGCGCGCTAAGTGTCGTAACTACGCAAGGAGCTTTACGATGGACGAGGCTACACGTGGAAAAGTTAGGGGAGGGTTTGCTCAGTGTAAGACAACAAAAGTATGTACGAACAAGGTGAGTGCCTAGGGGAGTGCATCGAAAGGTGGGCTGGTGTAAATACGCTACGCACACGAGCGTTTTTTAATCGTAGGTCTGGATCAGGCCCGATGTCCATAAACTTTCTCCACTTTACTTTATACTCCATTTTTTTTAAAGTGTTTTTCCTTTTGCAACAACAGTCTCAATGGTTATAGCCGTATTGCCGCGTGAGAGAGAAATTAAGTTTATTAAAGTGTGTCAGAATAAATGCAAATTCCTGTATTTACTACAGTAAAACCTGCAAGCTCAATTGCAAAGAGAAATGGTTAAAGAATTGCAAAACACTGACAATAAATGAACATTTTCCATATACAGCCAATGTTTAGAGGAGCTGGCCATATTACAGATGTCTCTTTGCTGGAATTAAATTTAGACTTTGTCATTTTCCAGAAATGTTATTTTAACTTTTAAGTAAAATTTTCTAAAGATTCTGCCCAGAGGCAACTGGAAGGGCTGGACTTAAACGCAGAAGAGCCCATAGCAAGGGTGGGGATCTGTCTGACACTGACAAGGCAGTGTATGCTTAATAGGTGATGGATGGGCAACTGCCTCGGACTCCCATACTAGATGTTACGCAACGGATCTCCAGGTCTACGTTACTTAAGCAGGGTACACACTAGGGCTTTTCAGAAGATCCTCTTTCCAATCACTCAATCAAAAGACCGTTTCAGCAGATATCTGACCAGTGTGTACTGTCCAAGGATCTCCTAATAGACACAGAACACGCTTGCAATAAGCAAGAGATATCTTTCCATGGTTGATCTGGTTGGTGGTTGATATTAGGAGCGCCAAAAGATCAAATCGAAAGATCACAGACCATTTCAAAAGATTTGAGCATCTTTGGACAGTACACACTGGTGAGATATCTGCTGAAACGGCCTTCTGATTGGAAAGATTATCTTCTGAAAAGCCCCAGTGTGTAACCTACTTTAGGTCTGTAGACTTGGAAATCCATCCAACAGGGCATCCCATCTGCCTGCCTATATCTGTAAGGTGGGCTGGGGAACCATGTAAATTATACAGGAGGAACTGAGTTTATGAGTTCAAGGTAGATTTATGGCATCATAAGTGCTGCTAACTCCAGACGAGAAATGGTTGAGAATGGAGGTCTGAATATGGCCCTATATCTTTTGTTCTATAAGCAGAAGGATATACTATATAATAATTCTGAACAAAACTGCTTTTTCAGAACAAAAGCAGCAAAAAGATCATTGTATCTATTTTAATTTTTTTTTTAAGAATGAGCAATTATGCTGATCGGCATACTTACCCATTCATTCATTCTTAAACGCCACACAGACACGCTGAATCGACCGGACAAGTAAGTAGGACTCTATGGGAATTTTTTGGGTTAGGCTGCAGGGAAGGAATTGTTAGGATTAGGGTAATGGAAGGGGAGTCTAAGGGTTAGGCTGCAGGGAAGGGAGTCCTATGGTTAGGCTGCATGGAGGGGAGTTTTAGGATTAGGTTGTGGGAAGGGGAAACTTAGAATTAGGGTAATGGAAAGGGAGTCATAGGGTCAGGCTGTGGGGAGGGGATTATTCGAATTAGGGTAATGGAAAGGGAGCCTTAGGGGGAGGGGAGTCTTGGGGTTAGGCTGCGGGGAAGGGAGTCTTAGGGTTAGGCTGTGGGTAGAGGAGTTATAGGGTTAGGCTACAGAGAAGGGAGTCTTTAGGGTCAGGCTGCAGAGAAGGGAGTTTCAGGATCAGGCTGCAGAGAAGGGAGTCTTAGGGTAGAGCTGTGAGGAAGGGAGGGTTAGGTTAAGGAGCAGGGTAAGAGTTGGGGTTAAATTCATACTCACCATTCGCTGTAGGATATTCTTTCTGCCGTCGATCGATTGCTTCTCTGCGAGGTAGAAGCAATCGATTTCCCAGCCAGTTCGCTATCTCAGTGTAACCAGGTGTATTTATTGTATCAAATATTGTCCAAATTTAGGAAATTCCTCTCTAAATTGCAGTGAACACAACACTGAGCATTAACTATATATTCTCTTTAAATTCTTACGTATGATGCCTGTATCACTTGTTGCATGTAATATTATAAGATATATACAGTGTAACAATAAACAAATAAAATAAAAAAATAAAACAGGTCAAATATGACTCTGGCCCAATAGAGTGAAAGTATATATATATATATATGTTGGGGCAGCTGATCAATAAAGCAGCAAGGGGTGACCTATTAATATGATCTTTCCAACAGATTGAGTGCAGGCCACTCGTCAGCAACCTAGATCCAACAGCAAACCTACATTATGTTATAACTTTTAACGAAGCCGTAATTGTGACAGCGGAATGCCTAGATGGGCTCTGGTGATATGAGCCAAATGTTCTTGTCTTGTTATGCTTGATGAGCGAACCCCAGATATTTTACCATTTTATTCATTCCGATGCACCGTGGTCGGTAGCCGCTTTCAGCGCCTTGTCTATCATTTCCCCTGAACTGAAAAAATAATTGCTCCCTTCACACCTGACAAAGGTAAATGCAGAACATTTCATCTGCAGCCGTGTAACCTTTATGGTCATGTGCTGTGAGAATACCTGCCAACAGGCCCATCAAGTAAATGAAGCACACAGGGACACTAGGTCCTTACACTATTTTAAGGTGCTGTTACTCTCATTGATGATGCATTTTTGTTCCTGGTTTTAAAACAGAGAAAATGAAGTTTGTCTCAATAGCTGAGAATTCCCATCTTTTAATCCTGCCGTTTCATTACCACAGTAGACACCGGTAGCATCTGCATGTGATATGCTAACATCTCCCAATGCTCCCTTGGTCTAAGTTTTCTTACTTTCGTTCTCAAGGAGTCTGATAATGGCTAGCTTTGAGCACAGGATTGCAGAGACTAATACAGAAGTGAATTGTTCCTGACACTGAGCATAAAAAAAGATATTTGTTCTTGGGCAAGAGCTTATTTGTGTTATATTTGCTATGGTACCTCAGTGACGTGTAACAGGCTGCAATCTCCAAGATCTGCTTGCAACCTTGTTTTTGTTGGAGCAAAATTAAAGTTAAACAGTGGGTATAAAGCTTCACACATACATGTATACAAGCTGAGGCTTACCATTGCGTTACCTTATCTTCCTTGACATGTAGATAGTAGTTATTGTCTCCCTATGGGCTATGTGCCATATATAGGCCTGGATGGCAGAGAGAGAGAGATAGAGAGGGTTTTCTTCCGGTGTTTGGCTACTAAGCATCTGGCAGCAGAGAGCACATGGTGGACATTTTTTGGAGGATTTGTCTATATTATCAAGGGGGGTGACAGAGCAGGAACCCTAACCCTCCCTTCCCAGCACCCTGATCCAAATCCTCCCTTCCCTGCAGCCTAATTTTTTGACTTCCCTCCCGACAGCCTAACCCTAAGCCTCCCATCCCTGCAGCCTGATCCTAAGTCTCCCCTCCCTGCAGCCTGACCCTAACCCTAACCCTTCTCTTTCATGACCCTAACCCTCCCTTCCCTGCAGCCTGATCCAAACCCTCCCTTCCCTGCAGCCTAATTTTTTTTACTTCCCTCCCTACAGCCTAACCCTAAGACTCCACTCCCCACAGCCTGACCCTAAAACTCCCATCCCCACAGCCTAAACCTAGACTCATCTACCTGTAGGCTGACCCTAACCCTAACCTTACTTTCCCCAGAGACTAATCCTAAAAGTCCCCAGAGAGGTTACTCACCTCTCTGGTCGCATCTGCGTGAGGCGTAGGGTTCCTAAATACTGATCGGCATACTTACCCAATCAAAAGTAACATTTCTAAAATCGCAGGGTTTTTTTTAATAGAGACACACGAAAATGAGTTTCTCTATTTCTAAAACAGCCATTTCGGACAACAATAGAACACTGGGATACTTTAAGAACACTTGGACCTGATTCACACTTAAGAATCTTCTTAAAATAAGAACTTAAAGTCACTCCTGGGCAAAACCATGTTGTTTTGTAATTGTATTTTATGCATGCAGGGATATATCTTTGAATTGCTCACTGAAAACAGATACTGACCAGCTTTACTATCACACTGTTATTTAGACTTGGGCTGGGAAACATCACCTCTCAACACTAGTACTTGTTGCAACAGATGAAATATGACTCCCCTGCAATCAACATGGTTTAGCCCAGGAGTGACTTTAAGTTCTTATTTTAAGAAGATTCTTAAGTGTGAATCAGGTCTAATTATGTGGAAATAAATAGCTTTTTTAAGGAGCATATAGCCTATAGACCCAATAATAAAGCTCTTTATTCCACTTAAATTATAGTCGAATTAAACCCCAGAATAATGTAAAGGTGTTTTATGGAACATATACAACTCTTACAACTATATTATATGGCATATAGACTATATAACCCATAATAAAGCCCTTTATTCAGTTTTCTCAAATTAACACCTATAATAATATGGCACATATAGCAGACCCTCCAACATGACCCCCTCCATTGGGTACAAAATGCTCTGCTCCTGCTCTTCCTTCCTAATCTCTGATTGCAGTCACCTGTGTTACACACCTTTCTATTCAAATAGCGAGTATAACACAGGTGACTGCAATCAGAGATTAGGAAGGAGGAGCAGGAGCAGAGTATTTTGTACCGAATGGAGGGGGTCATGTTGGAAGGTATGATATAGGGGCTGATTCAGAGATGCACCTCTTTTTAGGTGCAAGTGTACACCTCAACTAAACCATTTTTCAAAGTAAGGAGTGTCAATTTAAAATTTTTGCATGCAGGGAAAATCCATGGGGGGGGTAAGCCTCTCGTTAACCACTTGTATGCCATTGAGGCTTCAAACTCCTGCATGTATGATTTACCGGTCAATTTAACATCTTTTTTTTCCTATTCCATTTGGTTTTTTTTCATCTCCTCGCAGATCAAGAAAATTCAGCATGCCTCTAAAACAACAAAGGACCAAATGCTAATCAAACAGCACTCACAGGTGTGGTGGAAGGAGCAGCAAAGACTGAGCGAGAGCAGGTAAGAAAGTGAAACACCAGTAATTAGATCTCTCTGTGCTGCGTTTAGTCGGCTTCTCTATCTGGCTTTAGTCATATGACATGTGATTATTCTGCCAGTGAATGGACTGAATGGTTTATGTACAAATTGGATTCCATTATCTTAAGAACATTTTGCAAGTGCAGTGGTTTCAGCGAAACTCCTCTATTGTTTCATAGATTCAAAGATTACCTAATAATATGCCAGATAGCCAATATTTATTTGCTTAAAAGTATAGAATGTCTGTTTACTGAGGAACGTTACACATATGTGAGGCATTCTTGCCAATTTTTTTCCTGTTGGGTGGTGGTGGGGGTGACTGTGTGTTGGCAAGGACCATGGCCTGTGTCACAAAACATACCAAGAAAGGCTAGAGAAAGTAAACATGTATAGCTTAGAGCAGAGAAGGGAGAGGGGGGACATGATAGCAGCTTTCACATGTATCAAGGGTTGTGACCGGCTACAGGAGGGGGCATTTTTCAAAGGAAGAGGTGTAATAGAACACGAGGGCATGAATATAAACTGGAGGGAGGTAGATTCAAAGGAAACGTGAGGAAAAATGACTTCATGCTTCATGCTTGGGATAAATATAAGGGTATCCTAAATCTTAAACTAAATTGAGGGTAAATAGGGTCCGTGTAGTTATAAATAAACAACTGGGCAGACTGGATGGGCCATGTGGCTCTTATCTGCCGTCACTTTCTACGTTTCTATGTCGTGGCTATCTTTCCATCAAGTCGTTCTCTTGTCTATTCACGTATAGAAGGGAAAAGAATATGGGATGTTGTCTCACTCACCCAGGAGTCCTGGAGGACGTACTGGGCCTGATCCAGAGGTGAGTGTGCACCAGCTGGCGTCACGTTTCTCGGCGTGATTTTATACTGCGCATGCCCAGAACCGAGGAGCGTTCCTTGCCATCCAATGCAGATCAGAACACAACCTGGGTGAGGGAGGCTTGTGTTCTGAGGGGCATGCTGAAAGAGGGGTGGAGAGACATAAGGTAGATCCAGACCTACAGGCTAGTTACGTTACATTACAACGCATAGCGTATTCACGCTCGCTTAATTACTTTGCACTCCCCCAGGCACTCACCTCGCTCGTACGTACTTTGCCCGTTTTACGCTACCCAAACCTTACCTTAACTTTTCAACGCGTAAGTACTGATGTACGTAACGCATTTGTGTACGTGACGGCCAAACCCAGCCCATACTGTCCAATTATACGCCTCCCCCCCACCTCCAAAGCGTAATTACGTGTGTCATGATGATGCCTCCGCCCCTTTGTTTATATTTAAGATGATAGTACGTATGTTAGGAGTTACGTGGAGTAACAACGGATGAAATGACGTCATCGGCTAGCGTTAATACGCGAGTACTTAGCTTAGGATCTGGCTCATAGACAGAAAGGGCCAGATTTACAAAACTGGCGAAAAGAGAAAATGGAGATGTTGCCCATAGCAACAAATCAGATTTGAGCTCTCACTTTCCTATTACATACTAGAGAATGTCAGCTAGAATTTGATTGGTTGCTCTATACTTATGCTTTTTCGCAGTTTAGTAAATCTGGCTCTTAGTCTCCAATTGCAGATCCCCACACATCCTGCGTATTGATGTTTGAGAGCTGAAAACTGGGTCTTTGGATCCAGTCTATTGTTCCTGAAGCCGCCATTACTAAACGCGAAAGATAGAGAAAACGACAGGTTGAAATGAGACATTAGATTGAAACGTACAGGTTGCCGACTCTCCCGGAATATCCCGGGAGAGCCAGCAAATCTCCCGCAAGTCCCAACCCACTATCAATCACAAGAGTTACTAGGGATGGGCGGGACATGGTAATGTCATCAAGCCCCTCCCATCCCCTGGAACACTAGAGATAACACAAGTGATTGACAGGGGTGGGGCTAAAAGATGCGATTTGCATAAATCGCATCATTAAGCCCTGCACCCTTGCAGTAATCTTTGGTGGGAGGGAGGGAGACGGTAACCCTGGGTTATCTACGAGATAATATCTCCCAAGCAACAAATATTATATCTGCTTAATACAATATAAGGAACATCAGGAAGTGAAAAGTGAAAAAGAATGGGAATTTAGCTTATTTAAAGGTATGTCATGTGCAGAACAGACTGCTCCCCACGTTCCCTTTGATGGATCTATTTTGGTCTCCAAAAGATCTCATACCCTTGTGGGAACTCAAGCTCTCATCTGTTGTACACCCCCTGCAGGTGAGGGACAAGGTGGTGCGTTATAACTGAGATAGATTTACCTACAAAGAGCCTGTCCCTCTAGGCTTTTAGTCTATTCATTTGTAACTTGAACTTGTGCACCTGACACTCTAGGTGACTGACATATCTAGTAGAAGACCTGTCCTCATCAGGCCCCATCCTCCCCTTTGAGGCTTTGTGCAGACAACTGAGTTTTCCTTTAAATAAAAGGCTTGTTAATAGGCTATACCTCACCCCTTCTAAGTTACACAAGATGTGACCTTCATGCTCCAGCTTGTTCTGGTGTGACTGCTGCTAGTAGGTGACAGCAGGCATTGTTTTTTGTATTTTTTTTGAGTTGCCCAGAGATTCGGCTATTATGGAAATGTGTGTTTGAGTTTAGAAACATAAGGTCAGATCCAGAGCTCATCGCCTCGAAGAGATGAATGAAACACAAGTTGTTCTCACTGTTCCTGCTGTCCTGTCTAATATGTACCTATTCTTCTTGCCTAGCTGGGGAATGGTAGGGTCTGGGAGCTTCTACTTTGTGGCAAAGACCCACTGTCATTATTTTTGTTTGATTTGTTTGATTTCTTTAATTTGGAGCACAGGTGACAGATATAATGGTCAATGGGCTTGATCCAGAGTTACACTGTCTGTAAGTACGGCCAGCGTGGCTCTGGTGCACTCTCCCTGTCACATCACCTGTGTGAGTGTAGTTACACACAGTTACGCCGGCTGAAGGCTACTCTAACTTCAGCCGGTGTAACTGTGTGTAATTACGCTCACACAGGAGCGTAGCCTCCTAAACCCAGCCCTCCCTTCCTAATTACCCTCCCCCCGCCTAGCTTCCGTAACTACAGAGTAGTTATGGAGCTGCCTGCCCCTTCATCCGTAACTATGCTGTAGTTACGGACGCCAGATCCAGTAAAAACAACGGCAGCCGTAGGTCTGGATCAGGCCCAAAGGATCTACATTATGATGCACAAAAAATATATCAGAATTTATAGTGGCAGATAACGGGATGCGGGTGTCGGTCTGACAGACTCCATTTCAAGCATGACACAGCCTCCAGCTGAATGGCGGCTGTATCATGTTTGAAATGCCTGTCAATATGAAAATTGTTATTGAAAACGGGTAATTACTAAGACTCATAGGGCCTGATCCAGACCTACGATTGAGAGCGTAAAAACTTTCACTCCCACGACACTCCCCTTACCTTCCTTTCAGTACGCCCGCCGAACCCTACCCTAACTTCTCAAGTGTTTGTCCATATTTTCGTAGCGACGCGCTGTTCGTAGCGGCCTAAGCACGCCCATACTGTACAATTTAAATGGCTCCCCCCGCCTACATTCCTTAACTCTAGCGTCCGTACTAACTTCGTACTATAAAATCTATCCAGGCTTATTAAAGTACAATCCACAAAACAATGCATAACACACTACAGGCATGTAAAAATCCGCAAGGTGAATGGCTCCCTATTCCTGAAAGGTGCTGCTGTATATCAATGTACAAAGCTGCTCTGACAGCTCTGAAGGCATACTTTAAAGCTGTCAGAGCAGCATAGTACATAAATATAGAGCAGCGGCTATTGCAGGGAGTAGTACAGACAGGGATCATCCGAAGCCGCGCTGTGTGATGCGCGGCTTCGGCTGATCCCTGTCTGTACTCTTCAGAGGGGGGTGTATGGTGCCGATAATGGGACATTTCCATAACGGGAAATCGTCCTGTTTATTGGGGCCACCCCCTGCTGGGACCGATAATCGTCTTAGTGTATGACCAGCTTTATTCAGCCCTCAGTTTAATCTAAGTTTAAGGATATCCTTATATTTTAGTAAAAGCTTGTTTAAATTGTTCTTAAATTGCCTGCAAATTCTCAATTCCCCTCTTTGGACCGAATTCACAACCCCGAAATGATTTACTTACATGCCTATTTTTCCGATTATAGCTACTACGCATGCATAGAAGCTATTTTATGCTATCCACATAGCGTTTCATTACATAGATTGTGTACATGCGGTCTTTTAAGACCACATGTATGCAATCTACGTAACGATACGCGACGTAGATAGCGTAAAATAGTTACAACGCATGCGTAGTAGCTATAATCGGAAATGATTTCGAGTTTTCAACATAAGATTTCTTGTGACAACTATTTATTTTCTTCCATGAAAAAGATTTGACATTTTTATCTTTCCCAATTCTAGAGATAAACTGGAATTACAGTTGCAAACATTCCTTGAAGAGAGAGGAACAACATGCGATTTTTTTGCAGATATGGCTGACCTTGGTAAGTAAATTATCCGGCACTATACAATACCAACATGTCATGTATGTGCAATGTGTGAGGAAGAAGGAATGGTGGGGGAGGAGGCCAAGCTTCTCAAACCTCCACCATCATGGACCCACTTTGGCTTATTGATGCATATTAACAACCCAGCGACCCGGGCAGAAGGTATAACACTTATATAAATGTGTCTGATAGAAAATGCAGTATACAGTTTAGCAGGATTCCCTTTGCTAGAATAACATTTTTTATTAGTGGTATGTTGTACATTCAGGGTATAATTTAACTTCAGAAATTGAATCCAAAGTGAAACTCTAGTACATAAAAGAAACGCCCAAGAAATCAGTAATGAATTATTCAATCCATGTTCTATCTGCCGCCAAACATTGCTTAAAATCTACTTACCATCAGCAGAATAAAGTAGACAGGTACATGACCTGCTGCTAACTGTGCAAACAATGCAAATGAGAAAATCAACAGTAAATAATATCTGACAAACACGGGCTGGAGAGAGGGAAACGTCCGCGGATGCAGCAGAGAGAATGTAGGATGTGGGAGACTTTTTAATAATATCAGCAGAACAAATTGACAGTAATAGACAAGAGCACAGAGGCGCTACATTAATAAACATGACCTAAGGAGGGAAGAAACACCTTATTAAGATGCTACAGGTGACAGAGGCAAAATTAAGAATCCAAATTAAAATACTTACAGAAATATAATTAACTGTGTGGTAGACTGACTACATAGTGATCCTGCACCGGCCGCCCACCGCAGATCCCACCGGAGATGAGATTAACTTTTCCGGGGACTTTTAGGGTTAGGTTTTGGGGAAGGGAGGGTTAAGGTCACAGAAGGGGAGGGTTAGAGTTAGCATCAGGCTGCAGGTGGTGGATTTAGGCTGTGGGGATGGGAGACAAAATTATAAGATGAGTGCTGGTTAACAAATGGCAATAAAGGTAATTAAAACAATTTTCCCAAAAGGGGAAATTTAATATAGCCACAGAAAAGTAGGATAATCGCAGGTTAAGAGGGTGGTGTCACCCAGAGAGAGAAAGCAGAAATTAATATCCTTGCGCTGAACTGTGCTAACCGGCTTTACCTTCAGGCATTTACCGTTCAGGTCTCCACCACAAGGAAGGAGACTTTCCCTGCGGGCCGGATCCTTATACAACCATCCAAGACAGTGTCTTTAGGAACACTCTGAATGATTACATGCAGTTTATATGCTATCTATATCAATATTTCCAGTTATCACTTGTGACTTACTTTACCACAGCTTATTATTCTGGACTCACCAACTCGTGAGATCTTACATCTCTTCAGTACTTTGGACAAGTGTTTCCGTTTATATTTTATTTACATTTTTTATTATATATTTATGTGTATTTTACTAATAAATATTGCTGTTATTAATTCATAAACTCTTTCTTCAGTATCTCTTGCTTGTCAATTAGGATTTAAGTGCGGTTATATTATTAATTTGTGGGGATAGGGGACTTAGGGTCAGACTGTGGGAAGGGGAGTCTTAGGTTTAGGCTGCGGGGAAGGGAGGGTTAGGGTTAGGCTGCAGGGAAGGGAGGGTTAGGGTTAGGCTGCGAGGAAGGGAGTCTTAGGTTTAGGCTTCGGGGAAGAGAGGGTTAGGGTCATGAAAGGGGAGTGTTAGGGTAAAGATTACAGTAAGGGGTTAGATTTAGTGACACTACAGGTGTTGTGAAACTACGAGTCCCAGCATGCCTTGACTGCAAAAGCATAGCGGATACCTGACAAAGCATAATGGGAATAGTAGTTT
>WWET01000576.1:58254-73308 GCA_011038615.1 Limnodynastes dumerilii | reverse complement strand
ATTGAAGGTAAATAGGGTCTAGGGTCAGTGTAGTTTTAAATAAACAACTGGGCAGACTGGATGGGCCATGTGGCTCTTATCTGCCGTCACTTTCTACGTTTCTATGTCGTGTCTATCTTTCCATCAAGTCCTTCTCTTGTCCTCATGTATGGAAGGGAACAGAATATGGGATGTTGTCTCACTCACCCAGGAGTCCTGGAGGACTCACTGGGCCTGATCCAGAGGTGAGTGTGCACCAGCTGGCGTCACGTTTCTTAGGTGTGAATCTGGTCCACTATGTGTAATGGAGAATGGTTTTCAGTGCGTTCCGATGCATAACCGCCATACCTGCGCATGTACGGGTACACATTCAGAATGCATAAGTACCCTGTCGCCATTAAATCTGGATCCAGGTTGTTAAAATGTATGGAAGCAGAAATGTTGGTATTCTGTGTCTTTATATTATTAGAGTATTGAAATGACCATTCATTCAAACACAATGTAGGCTTCTGTGGGTGTTTGTACACTGTTTAGTGGGTAGATTTAGTAGACACACACACACATCTGGCACTGTCTGGTGAAACTCTCCCTCTGTGCCCCTTTTAGAGAGCTCTTTGTCTGATCCATTGGCATCTGGATGGCACGCTTCACTTATTCTTGTACTATTTGCTTACATTTATTAACCTTCCCAAAGAATGAATCATTCATTTTTTTATGATTATAATTCGATAATTGCTGTATAAAACGAGCTTTGTGAATGGAAAATCAAATGTAATTACAAAAATCCTATAATTAATTACCATTAGCTATTTAAAATCCCCATCAAAGAAAAAGTGAATAATCGCACTCCATTAAAAGTTAGGGCTATTCACAGAAGTCTTTGTCGCTAAATGAAATAATGGATTTAAACTATTCTTAAGTGAAATAGAAATTCAAATATTTTTTCCAGATGGGACAAATTATATGGATTTATGGATTTATATGTAGTTATGGATATTTTACTTAAACATTTTAAATGAATAAAAATGTTACTTTACAATTCTGTTGGTTGCTGAACTGGGTGTATACTGGTCACCAGATTGTCATCTACTTTTTATACTGGTCACATGTTGGTTACCAGTATGACCTTCAAGCAGGTGTGGTTCTTGGAACAGATGACTTTTTTGTCAGATTACAACATTCAACATTTTTCTTAACCTTAACCTTCCCTTTTCCGCAACCTAGGGCCCGATTCAGAGATCCGTCGGCGATTGGGCCGTAAATATAAGCATCTAAGTGGCGGGTCGGAGCAGGTTACACCCACCAGAATAAACAGTCACTCCCCTCACAACCTCCGGTCGGACCTAAACTTCCACCTCCATAGACTTGCCCTAACTGGCCGCACTCACTTCCGACCCTATGTGTATTAGTTGCGTATATTTAGGGCCCTAACTCTGTAAGCGCGCCCACTTTCCATCATCTAAATGCCTCCCCCCGACCATTTTTATGCAAATCCTGCACTTAGGGTCGCATTAGTCTCCGGGTCGCATTAGACTCCGCCCGATTCACAAGTCCGACCTTAAGGCATTTCCGACCTTAACTTCAACGTACATGGCGTTGCACTATTACTACGCATGTGCAGTTGAGGCTGAATCGATCCGACCCTAAATATACGCACGGAACTATCGTTAGTTCCGGATCTCTGAATCTAATCCTTGCCTAACCCTAACACTTTACTCTCCACAGCTACCCTAACACCTACCCTAACCCTAACCATCGTTGTCCCGAAGCCTAACCCTAACCCTCTCCAGTGCCTAATCCTAACCCTTTCTGTCCCTCAGCTTTTCCCTAACCAGAACAGATACCTTGTCGAAAAATGGACCATTGGACACGGTTCCCCCTCTGGAACGTACAGTTTAATTTTTAAAACGCACCCGGGAATAGTGCCGCCGCTGAAATTAAACTATCGCCTGCATCGCACACACACTCTTTAGGATAGCACGGTGATCTATGATCGTCAGCCCTGCCCTGCCCAGGCCCTGATCCAGAACTACAACAGACAGGCGACTTCCGTAAGTTCCAGTACCACATTTATGGTAGACCTGGGGGGCTGGACTTCCTCTTTACATCATACAGTAAGGACTGGGTTTAGCCCTTACGTACGATTGTCTAGTCCACATGTTTACACTTACATGCGGATAAGATAAGATACGTGAGTGGGGAAATGCCCTTTACACTCACATGCTCCCTAGTTCCAGATCCTGGACCGGATTCACAGATCCATTTTTTAAAAGTACACAATTATATGCAGGCACGTAGCAAGGCCACACCCACCAACACCCAGGACACTCCCCTCTCCCGGACGTGCAATCGTAGACCTCCATAGACCACTCTGATCTTTAAGTGTGTACTTCCGTGCGTATATGTGATTCATTATAGCCACATCCTCAAGCGTTCATTTAAATGTCTCCGCCCACCCACTTTCATGTAAATTTTCCAGTTTGTATTTCTACGCCGCCCATCCGTACGTATGTCCCCAAGTGCGATTCACATGTCCGTGCATAAATCACTTACGTGCGTATATTCAGCGTAATTTACGTAAATAAAGTTACAACATGTGCGCAGTTAAAACGTACCTAAAAATCCGCACACAACTCCACGTGAAAACGTATCTGAGAATACGGTCCCCTGTCCCTAGTTACCATCATAACGTCAGCAGTCTTCTGTATCCATCTCCTGGTCCTTTGCATTCACTGCTATTTATGTTGGCTATATGTGTCAGCAGTCTTCTGTATCCATTCACTGCTATTTATGTTGGCTATATGTGTTTTGTATCGGTACATAAGATGAATCATATTTCTATAAATACAGAATACAAATGCTTCTATGTGTGGAGGATGAATAGTTCACGTTGCTGCTTGGTTAATCCTTGCACAGTGTTTTATTGACCCGTGATAGTCAATCCCATTTCTGTAAAAGATATTTGCAAGATACAATTTGTCTGATGAATCTGCTCTTGGAGGTAACATTGGTATCAATAGTTTGTCATTTTCTCGTTATTTGAAGCATTGGACAGGCACCAACATTTGTTCTGTTCAATTTATCTTAAGAACATCTGCTCTGTTCCACCCCGAGCAGCCGAAAACCTCTCATGTCAGTTTCATCATTTATGACAAGCAGAGAAAAATCTGCCACTTCTCAACACAGGGACTAATCAATAAGGAATGTATTTTCTCTGTCAAGATCACACAACCTTAGTTAGACATTAAATAAACAGAGACTGTTAAAACCTTCAAAGCATTTCACATTATTGTCATTATTTGATGTGTGCACATAATTTAGTAATTAAATCATTATCTGCCTCTCACGTTCTCCTGTTGAACAGTTGCGGTTATCATGTATATAACTGTGAAAGGATGACTTAAATACACCAGCAGTACTATCGACTGTCATTGATGAGGTTTATAGTAATAGAGGCTGAAATTACTTATTGAACGTGTTTATTTGTCCGTAATAGGGTTGTCAAGAAATCATCTCCCAAATAAGGGACCAGGGGACAGGAGGACACTAGGACTATGTTATGTGTCACTGCACATGATAGAAGCTGGTCTTTAAAATGTATGTGTACCTGTGTTTTTATTAAACAAATAGCTACAGGTATTGATCACACACATAACCCGGGTATGGTTTGCCAATGAAAGCAGCCCTGTTCCTACAGGGCCATTTTTGATACCCCATTTGCGACGTCCCACCGCCAACAAACGTTTCTGCCCTTCTCCGCAGCCTAACCCTAACCTCCCCCATATCTGATCCATCCTAACAGTGCAGCCTAACCCTAAGACTTCCTTCCCTGCAGCCTAACCCTAAGACTCCCTTCCCTGCAGCCTAACCCTAAGACTCCCTTCACTGCAGCCTAACCCTAAGACTCCTTTCCATTCAGACTACCCTACTCCGATTCATCCCCTCTCCGCAGCCTAACCCTAAGACTACCCTTCTCCGATCCATCCCCTCTTCGAAGCCTCCTAAGACTCCCCTTCTATACTGGATCCCTTCACCGTAGCCTAAGTTTCCGAAATATAACTTCAGAATACTTACTTATTCATTAGAAAAACTTACTGATTTCTAAATACTTACATTTTCTAAATAAAGACAAATAGCTGTTGGCTGTGTGTATTTTGAAATTTGTCATTTTGGGAGCGGCGGATGGAGCCCCATGACCCCCCCTAAAGCTCCACTGGTCGACTGAAATCATTGGATGAGATCCAGAATTCTGTGTGTCAGCCCATATACGCCTTCAGAAAGCGCGTGTTCTGCGCATACGTGAACAATTTATACTCTGGAGATTTACAAACACTGGTCCAGATCCAGAATTAAGTACACACAGAGCTCGTAAATGGACTTACGCAAAATGCGATCCTTTATTCCGTATATGTGAGGGTAGTGCACTCCTTTCGCACATACGGAACTTTTCTGCCCTGGACTCTACCTTAACTTTTACACACATGCCCCAATTAAAATGTGGCTGGTGTGTAATGATGAATTGTACGCAAGGGCTTAGCCACGCCCTTATTTAAATACCTCCCCCCGCCCTCCATGCGCCATTGCTGTACACATGGTGGGTTATCACACTCTGCCATTGGAAAGACTTCTTGTACATAATCAGGAATTGTTTACAGTGGGCTCCGATGCATAACCGCCATGTTCATGCAGGCGCAGAACACACGAACAGAGTACTTACGCATTAAGAATCCAGCGTAATGGCAGTTATTCTGCCTAAAGGTGTGTATGGCCATTTACATTGTCAGAACTCACGCTGGCACTGACCGACGTTGGGAGACGGGAGACTCCAAAAATTCAGACAGTTCTCCTTATATCCTGGGAGAGCTGAGAAATCTCCCCTGCCTCTCATAATAGTTACATATCCTCCAACTGTATCTACTTAGCAGACGCAGTACCGTTTTTTAATGGTCTGTACTGGCTAAAAGGGCTCCTGTACTGGACTCTGTCCCAGCAGTTCTCTCCCCTCTATACTCACCTTCCAGTCCTGCAGCATCTGATCATTATAGCAGTGATGTGAAGACAGATTTCTACAGCTCTGATAAGTGACAAGACCCTCTCCTGTGACACTATAGTGACAAGACCCTCTCCTGTGACACTATAGTGACAGGACCCTCTCCTGTGATATTATAGTGACAGGACCCTCTCCTGTGAGTTCTTAGCTCATATGATAAGGGGTAAATATAGATTTTACACCTTATCATACATGCAAATAAGAGCAGACTATAGCCACACCCCTCCACTGGACTAGCCACGCCCCCAAGGTGTACCACTTTTCTATAAAAAATGTCGGAGGGTGTGTAGTAATCCCTAGTGTTACTAGGAATGGGCGGGACTTGATGACGCAGTTTTCGTCATCAAGCTCTGTCTACCCCCTGGTACACTATGAATTATGGCAGTAATGAAAAGGGGCGGGCCATATTGAAGCAATTTTGGATAAATCGCGTCATTAAACCCCTCCACCATATTGGCTTCTACCTCTTCCCTGCGGAATCTCCCGGCGGGAAAATTGGAAAAGTCGGCAACCCTGGTATAGGTATACAGATCAGTGAACGCTGATGATATTCATGTTCAGTCTCAGAAATCAGATAAACAGACCGGCAAAGCACATAGGTGGGAATACTTTGATTTTGCATATTGCACAAAGTTACTGACCAGCTTTGCTTTAAAACTCTAGAACCTTAAGACTTGGGTTAGAAAACATCACCTCTCAACTATAATACCGTTTGCAGCAGATTAAACTGGCCTCCTGTGTAACTCAGCATGGTTTTGCCCAGGTGTAACTTTCCACCTGTTTTCCTCTAATTTTCAAACACAGATCCAGTCCAATAATACAAAAATACAAATCGCTGTATGTAAAAATGTTACACAATTATTGTTTAGTTGTTCTATCACCCAGTGAATGCTGTTAATGTTCATCCTGTAATCAAATATAACAAAGCACCTTTTTATGCTAGAAATATTCTAGCAGATTCATGTGTCATCTATTTAACGTTTTTGAAATCTTCCCCAAATCCCATTTTAGGTCATGCAGTGGAGAGCGCACCAGGAAGAAACTGCCAGATTAGAATCTTTTATAGCTGCCAGGAGACGAGAAGCGGAGGAGCAGCAAGAAAGACAGAGACAAGAGAGAGAGAAGCTGCAAAGAGTAGATGCAAAGGAAAAAGTACGAACATTCCAATAACTTGCATTTATTATTTAGCAGATTACAAAGAATATATTGTTGCATCTAATTAAAAATATTTGTTATGGAGGAGACATCCACTCGGATAGCTGTGATTACACAATTTTTGTGGAAAAGCTCGTTTAAGATACAGCTAAAGCTATTAATGTCTCAAAGGAACTGAGCTATATCTTACTGCATTGTTCTGTGCATGAAACATATCCTGAATTATTTTGTAAATGTGGGTTTTTGTTACTGTACAACAGAGACTGTGGAAGTGCTGCAGTCACATGCCCGGCACTGCAGTACATTCTCAATCTCAGAGCCAAGCAAACTTTCTCCAAACTAGGATAAGAACACAAATCAAAAGTGAAGCTTTAAAGTGAAGTTGTTTTGAGAGTCATGTCGTTTTCACCGTTGTACTGCGATGTTTCACATTGTGAAATAGGGACAGCCGAAAGTTGGCAGTCCCTATTTTGAATGTGATACATTGCAGAATTTTTTTTTAATGAATGGGTGAGTATGCAATTTCATTCATTTTCGGAAAAGACACCAGCGCTGCCGCAGGACCAGACCACCGGAGAGGGGAATAACCCTCTCTGGAGACTTAGGGTTAGGCTGCGGGGGGGACGGGGACTTAGGGTTAGGCTGCGGGGTGGGGGGACTTAGGGTTAGGGTTGCTTACCATTCGTATCACCGTGTTTGGTGCTCCGGGGATCGATTGCTATGCCTCATCGAACTGGCTGGGAGCGAACAGCGCTATTGAAATAGGGCAGTTCGCTACTGGGACCCACACTCAGTCAGGGCCGCCAACAGGGGGGAACTGGTGGGGAACTTTTGTCCCGGGCCCGGAGAAAGAAGTTAGCCTGGCACCGATACTCACCTCAGCTCTCAAGCAGTAGGTAACAGCGGTAGGAGACAGATAAGTGACTGTCACCATTCTCTTACCGCTCACTATAGTGGGCTGATGAACAGGAAGGACTTTTTAATAACAAGTCTGGTTCCCGGACCCCACAAGTTCTGGTGGTAACCCTGGGTCCAGCAACTACAGGGCCCGGAAGAGAGGGGGCCTTTGATAGCCGCCCACCCTGCACTCACAAAGGAGACACCTGCCAGGACCAATAGTGCTAAGCTGTCAGTGGCTGATAGGTTACTAACAGAGTCTTTGAGTACTGAGGGTTGTTTAGTGCTGTCCTCTGACAGCCTCGACCTCCATCATGTTATTTATAAACAGAGTGTCTATAGCCTGGCAGCCACTGACAGCTTAGCTAATCCTCCATGGATAGGGACTGCACTGTATACGAGCTCTGGCCCCCCTCCTCCTCTACTTCATTCCCTGCTTGTAGCTCATACAGTTAATCGCTCAGTGTATGGTCGGTCTAATAGTAGAGCAGGTTGGATAATCAAGGTCAAAAGTCAGATTAGGATTGGAGGAAGAAGAATGGTCAAGGCACAGAGAATAATTGTGGTCATGTAGGACTGGATACATAATTGCGTACGTCAGGGCATTCATTAAGCACTCTGTGTGATCGTACAGTGCATGCTTCAACACGGGTGTTATGCATAAAAATGCAGCACGTTCAGAGCTGGATTCCATGCAGGGATGTTTTCCGGTGGATGGGTGTCACGAGGTGGGCAGGGGGAGGCATATAAATCATACAGTCAAGGCCGGATAGAGGGCGATGGGCCGGATAGAGGGCCCACACTTTATAGTATGCTTTGGAGAAGAACATCAGCCCCTGCATTGGGAAGGAGATCTGCAGTGTGTGGGGGCCTATTTTCAGATGGAGGCCTAACTCTGTAGTCCCATTAGCCCCATTGTTAATCTGGCACTGCATACAGTAAGAGCTTAGCTAAACCCTTACATACAGGGCTGAATTGCAAACGAGACCCTTACTCATAGGTCCTCATTCATAAAAGTTAAGGTAGGGTTCTTGGGCCAGATTTACTAAGCTGCGGGTTTGAAAAAGTGGTGATAGCCACCATAGCACCATATCAACCAATCAGATTCTAGCTCTCACTTTATTTTGCCATACTAGAGAATGTCAGCTAAAATCAGATTGGTTGCCATGGGTAACATCTCCACTTTTCCAAACTAGCAGTTTAGTAAATGTGGCCCCTGGTCTTGTAAGCAGGGCGAGTGCAGTGCCCTGGCACATACGGACTTTAGGATCGCAGATACGACAGGGGACTTACGCAAGTCACATGCGAACGCCAGATGTTCCACACACGTACTTACTGACGTACGTAACTAAGTTGCGTTCGGCAGTAAGTACGCATAAGGGGCAGACCCTTCTTTACGATGGTCATGCAGGCGGGATAGCCATGTGAATGAGGGGTCGGGGGGTGGAGAGGTATTGCCGCAGACCTAGTCGTAACAAGTCAGGGGGAATGCACTTCCCGCTACATGCGCGTGCCTACAGGCCCCTGTAATGTGTGTGGGGGTCTGGATCTGGGCCCTAGATATTAATTCAGGATCCGTAGCTCTTGGTGTTTATTTTATTTGGCGGTCTAGATGTTTAATCCCAGGCTCTTAATTTAATTGAGTTAGGTCCACTTAACATCCTAAATCTTCTTTATTGTGATGTTATTTTTCCCTTTGTAAATATAAATACCTTTGTCTGAAGAATGGAATGCTAACAAACATGTATATGGACCTTTGAGCGTTAAAACTGATAGCTAAGAGCAGGAGAGTATTGTTAGGTGGAATAGTTAGATAAACAACTTTTATTCCAGCTGGTGTTATACAGTTTGCAGTTCATTGCCTTTCATAAGGGTATATAGAAGGCTGAATTCCTTACCTTTATTATGCCATGAATTTCAGAGATGGAGTGCGTGGTGTTACCAGCCATTATTAAGTGCAATTCCTCAAATCATTTTTCGGATATCTACGGACTTGATGTTTTTTTTCCCCTGTGCTTCCATCACATTATATTTGTGAGCCCTCTCTGGTTATATCAGTATTGTTTTGAAGCAAATAATGCAGAACATTTCAATCATAGTGCATACAAGTATAATGTTTATACATGCACTTTCCACCTTGGAGGGTTTGGACCGGATTCACAATTAGGTTTACATCCTGTAGGGTAGTCTCTGCTATGGAGGCTACCGGCCAAAATTTTTTATCCACAACCAAGCATGTAGGAGAGCAGGACACTCCACCCTTGGCACTCCCCCTGCTCTCCTATGTGTGGAGGCTGGAGAGACATGGGGCCTGATCCAGACTTACACCTGATGTCGCTAGGATGGCGGGCGTAAGCGTAAGATCGGCTGAAAAGCCGATCTGCGCATGCGCCGGGCAGATGTTGCCCGGCATCGCTACGGCAACACCCGATCGTGGATCGTCCGTAGTAGCGCCGTAGGGACGCTGGAGGGGACGTCCCCACAGCGTCCCTACGTTCAGGTTAGTGTAGGTGGGCGGGGGGAGCTAGTTTAATGAGGGTGGGAGGGCGGGCTAGGCGGCCATACGCTCCTGTGCGAGCGTGGGGAACCATCACTTCTCCTCAGTCTAACCCTAACAATCATCTTCAAGCAGCCTAATCTTAACTGTCTCCTTCCTGCATCCAGGCCCAGTGCAATGCAGTAAGCGGGGGGACACAGTGCCAGGCTGGACAGGCTCTCATCCCTCCTGTCCTTGCTCTGCAGCGCCGGTCTGACCCCTAAGGTGGAAGTCGCTGTTAAACAATGTAAGGTGCTCTCACCTCTCTGGTACCTTATAGCGTTTAACAGCTGCGCCAATTCACTTCTGCTGTGCTCGTGTGACAGGCAGAGGCAGACTGACGCAGTGCCTTGCACTGCTGTGTAATCCCTGAATGATGATGGAGTGATCTAAGGTCACAGAAGCATCATCCACATCAGAGCAGCAGCCGGATGGAGAGAAGACTTCAAAGGTATGTAATGTATAGGAGTCAAAATGGGAATATTGGATTGAAGTGACATGATGGGGAATACTGGGAGCTTGGGAATACATGATGGGGAATACTGAGAGTTGGGAATACATGATGGGGCATACTAGGGGCTGGAGAGATATGATGGAGAATACTGGGAGCTGGAGACACATGATGGGGGATACTGGGAGCTGGGGAGATATGATGGGGAATACTGGGAGGCTGAAGAGAAACGATGGGGAATACTGGGAGCTGGAGAGATATGATGGGGAATTCTGGGAGGCTGGAGAGACATGATTGAGGAATACTGGGAGGCTGAAGAGACATGATGGGGAATACTGGGAGGCTGAAGAGAAACGATGGGGAATACTGGGAGCTGGAGAGATATGATGGGGAATTCTGGGAGGCTGGAGAGACATGAATGATTAACACTGGGAGGCTAGAGAGACATGATGGGGAATACTGGGAGGCTGGAGAGACATGATTGGGAATACTGGGAGGCTGAAGAGAAACGATGGGGAATACTGGGAGCTGGAGAGATACGATGGGGAATACTGGGAGGCTGAAGAGACACGATGGGGATTTCTGGGAGGCTGGATGAGTCTTTATTTTTCTTGCGGCCCACACAATATTAGACTTTGATTGTTTGGCCCAGTTGGGGTTGAGTTTGAGCCTGCAGTAGGAAATATATTAAAGCCGTGTGATGGCGAGCAACCTGTTAATAATTTATAATGTAATAGAATGGTTCTTTAGCCATAACCGGTGGTGCACAATTAGTAGTGTGGTTCACTGACAGGGGAATGTGGGCAGATGAGGATTGTCTCAGGAGTCAGAAACAGTTACTGTTGATGTAGCATAAAATGTACGAATTTTATACATCATAAAAGCATTTATGTGCATACAGAGGTTGCAGGTGGATCGCGTCACGGAATGCACTGCTTTGTCTTATAAATGTTTCCAGTTAGTTAGAAATTAAATCAACAGTGAAACCGCAGAAAAACAAAGCCTGGGATTTCAAGCCTCGCAGCACATTTATACATAACAGTATTTGTAAGACGCAATATCAAGATATTCTGGCATTTGGGATTTCCTTTTGTACGGCTTGTCACGCAGTCTTAGGCACATTTTAATCTGAACTTTCTTTTTCGCCTCACGCGACAGATACAAAAGTACAAAGCCGAGAAACAACAAGCGTGGGAAGAGCTACAGAGACGAGATCTACAGCGCCTTGAGGAGCTGAAGAGAATAATGGCCCAGCAAGCTGAGAAAGACAGAGAGAGGCAAGTGAGGCATGGGTCAACGCTGGCATTTCATGGTCATTTTATAAAATGGTGCAGTGGGCACCAGTGTGTTGTAACCTACCAATTATGTGACTGCATTTATTTCTGTAGTACACTGTGGAATATAACAGCTGCAATTTGATTGGTTGTTCTGCACATTTGGCTATATACCTCACTTTCATTAAACAAACCTTGGGGTATAGTCAATGGAGCTTCTAAAGAGGAAGAGTTGAGTTGTTGCCTAGCAACCAATTAGATTGTAGATTTTTTTTACAGCAAGAAGAATTGTAGTTAAGCTGACCACACGCTAGAGGGAGAGAGATTATCGGCACAGCATGATTTTTCCGAGAATATTACCAATTTTTCCTCTAGAGAAAAGCTATGATATCGGTGTCACACACGGTGCAATTATCCATTAAAAAAGGATACCATTTTTCTTCCGTTTTATATCGACCTCTAAGAAACATTTACAGACACACACTTGATGACAATTACAACTTTTGTCTTCAATATGTTCTGAAAATTTCTATTAAAAGGCAGTCCTGGGGATGATTGACAGAACCCTTGAAGGTGGACGGCCAGAACAGGGTATAAATCATTTCTTGTTGACACTGTCGCCATTTTATTTGTGTAGCACAATGGATTATGAACTTTTATGACAAAGAAAAAGAGGGTGAAAATAGTCTGCGATTATCTGAAATGCCCACGCACACCACAATATTGTAGCCTCGGAACAATAATCAAGGAATCTAAACAATGAGGTTATCGGTCCCTAGCTTTTCTGGTATGATTATTGGGGATTTTGTGGAAAAAACTGCACCACACACTATAGCGAATTTTGGCCCGATCCACGATAATTGTATGATCGAGTCGATAATTGCTCTAGTGTATGTCCAGCTTTAGTATCTTATTCAGTGGCGTAACTACCATTGTTATAGTGGGAGTGTGGCTGCAACAGGGCTTCGGGGAGAGGGGAGCCTGTTGCAGCTGCCTACATCGCACCCACAGAAGACACTGGCAGCGGCTGACAGCTCTGCCGGTGGAAAGTGAGGGGCTGCTATGGGGCTCAGATTTCTCTAGTGTGCTCCTTATCTCATTGGTTGCTATTGCCAACATCTCCATTCGTTCTGTTTAGAAGCTTTATTAAATATGGCCCCTAGCCTTCTAACTCATCATTAGTAACTTTGTACAGGACTCTGGACAGGGTTAAACCAGTAGTAACTTTTAACGTTGACTGTTGTGGACTGAGAAATAAATAAAGCTGCAGAGGTTTCACAAACCTGAAGATTAGTATTGATTCTGGAAACACAAGGGAGCCCATTATATGCACCAGCGGCACCGGCCAAATAGGTTTGCAGCGAAACCATTAACAAACGTCCCATTGCAATTTTATTGGATATCAGGAGTGTTAACTGCATTCTAGTGCCCAAATCAGATTTCATCTCATAATGCACGAGTGGTGTGTGCTGAAATGTATTCTGTCTTATATGATTATGTTTTATGCTTATCAGGTATTATCACTGCGCCAGGCTTTATGTTATTACTATACCGCCGCTGTTCCTTTTTACCACCTGGCTGGAAGAAAGGTGGGTCCAGATGGTGGTGTAGAATGGCCAGAGGCAGGACTGGTGTTAGAGTGTTCGAGGCCGACCTCAGCGGCGCCGGCCTCAGACTGCCTGTTATACAGGCACTGCAACTCATGATGAGGTCGACGCTGAAGAGTGGGGAGAGCGTCTCTCCAGCCCAGCGCATCCCCCCTGCTGACCACATTGCACTGTCCGGCCCTGGCCAGAGGGGGTCCATAACCCTACCTTATCTTACCTGCATGTACGCAAACGTGCAGACAGGATAATTTTACGTAGGGGCTAAACCCGATCCTTACCGTATGAATTAAATAGGGAGTCCGGTCCAGGACCGCCACCAGAAATGTTGACACACCCGTGATGCCCAATATAGGTGGAGCGCTGCAGACTTCCTGTGCATTGGCCCGATAATGTGCAGCTCTCAGCAGCTAGTATCATGGTAGGATACCAGCCGTTACCAGCTGCTACAGAGCTAAGGTAAGTATGTGCGGGCACCATCTGTCTCCGGGCCCAGGACATTAGTCCCAGCTGTCCACCCCCTGATGGCATCCCTGGTATAAACTACACACAGAGGTCTGGCATGTCCAAGACTCCTGTGCGCAACCACGGTACTGAGTATGTACACATCCAGCAAGCGTAGGTTTCCTGTTCTTCTTAGTTCAGAATCTGGGACTGAATCCAGACACCCGCAGGCTTTCTGTACGTGCGGGGGGGGGGGCGGGGGGGGGGGGGGGGGGGGGGTCTGTCCTTCCGACAGAGCGAGGGAACTGCTCCTCCCCTGTCACTTCCCTCTCTCGTGCGGGCTTACTCTGCCATAAGCCATTAACTCAATCATGCGGATCAGTGATCCCTACGACCACTGATCCACACAAGTGTGGAAGCCCCCTCCCACAATGTACAATTACCATGCTTCCTCCCGCCCACTTTAGCGGACGAAGGGGAAGCACAGCCCATTTCTTCTAATCAGGCCACTTACGCACCTTACACGCACTGGGCCTGATCCAGACCTAAGATGGTACACTGAGCGGTCTAACGCTCAGCGTACCATCGCTTTCCTTCCCCTACACTAACCCTTCCCCAGCATATGAACAGTCGCTTACGGCGGCTGAAGGCTACCCTAACTTCAGCCGGCGTCAGCTACCGCCGCCCTCCCAGCCTTGTCCTTCCGACAGAGCGAGGGAACTGCTCCTCCCCTGTCACTTCCCTCTCTCGTGCGGGCTTACTCTGCCATAAGCCATTAGGTCAAGCGTGCGGATCAGTGATCCCTACGACCACTGATCCACACAAGTGTGGAAGCCCCCTCCCACACTGTACAATTACCATGCTTCCTCCCGCCCACTTTAGCGGGCGAAGGGGAAGCACTGCCCATTTCTTCTAATCAGGCCACTTACGCACCTTGCACGCACTGGGCCTGATCCAGACCTAAGATGGTACACTCAGCGGTCTAACGCTCAGCGTACCATCGCTTTCCTCCCCCGACACTAACCCTTCCCCAGCGTATGAACAGTCGCTTACGCTGGCTGAAGGCTACCCTAACTTCAGCCGGCGTAAGCGACTGTTAATACGCTGGGACGGGGGCATTGATACGTTAACGCTGCCCTCTCAGCCTTATTCCCCTCCCTCCCCCTGCCTACCTGCCATAACTTCTGCGTAGTAATGCTGGGGGACGCCCCCTCCACCGCTACTACACTGAATCTACGGATGCCCAATCCACGATCGTGCGTTTACGCAGCTACGCTGGGCAACATCTGCCCGGCACATGCGCAGATCATCTTTTTAGACGATCTTACACGTACACCCGGCGTATTAACGCCGGGCGACGGAGTTCAGGATCAGGCCCACTATGCGTTCTTAGGTCTGGATCCGGCCCCTGATCCTAAGTTTACAAGCATTCTGACTGAGTCACACGGATGCAACATTCACCGCAAGGCTGCCCTGAGATACCTGGAACTAGTAAACACAGTCCAGAGTAAATCACAAAATCCAATGAAAACCGAGATTTCTCCGAGTTTTATCGCTCTATAATTTATAGGCCCCAGTCTACCATTTTTATGGTTTGTAAATAAGCCCTGATGTACTTATCTTCCTATTGTATCCAATAAAATAACAAAATCTGGGCAGCAGCC
>WWET01000576.1:43184-55195 GCA_011038615.1 Limnodynastes dumerilii | reverse complement strand
TGGATGGTAAATTGAGTAAAACGGAGGGGGTTAGGGTTAGGCTGCAGGGGTGGGAGACATAGGGTTAGGGTTAGGGAGCCCTGCCTATTACCAATCTGAGTATGATTTTAGCTATACAATATGCTATCCTGTTATTATTATTTTATTTTGTGTAACTGGCAGCCTGGGTACTTGTAGGTCCCTTTATTATTTACATATGAAGAAGTCGCAGGTTGCCAAGGACGATTTTCGCAAATTCTGTGCTGTACATGCTCAGTAAGTGACGGAAATCTTCAGAACCTTTACACTTCTGTCCGCTTACGCCAGGATGGGCGATTACAGTATGGATTTTCAACTGAAATAATGAGTATAATTCCAAAATAATGATTCAGAATTAAATACAATTCATTTTTCCCATCTGTCAGTGTTTCGTGGTCAGTTAAATCATCCGACCTGATTCAGACTTAAGAAGGGGCTTGAAATGAATAAGGTTACACCTAGGCTAAACCGTGTTGATTACAGGGGGAGTCAAGGTAATTGTATTCTTTGCATGCAGGGATATATCTTTGAATTGCTTACTGCACACAGATAGGGCCAGATCCTGACCTACGTGCGCTTTATGGGTGCGCAAGGTCATTGTGGCTGATTGTGTAGCAGGGAGTGTACGCCCCCTGCACTCCCCGCTAAAGGTAATAAATCTGGACACTTACATGTCCAGATTCCTACCCTAACTTTTACGGCCAGGTCTGCGGCTTCCCCTGCTCCATCCCCTCATTTACATGTGTAACTCCGCCTTTACGGCGGAGATATGACTGTTGTAAACGAGGAGACAGCCTCTTTTCCGTAACAGGCAGCGTATGTAACATACATAATGTACGCCGACCCTTACGGTATCGTAAATAGGTAGTGTGCATGCGCACAACCTTCAAGACAGGGAATTACTTACACGCCGTACGTAATTCCCCTGTCATACGGACCCGAGGATCGGGCTCATACTGACCAGCTTTACTATTATACTGATATTTAGGGCTCTATTTACAAACATTGGGCCGGATCCAGAACAACGCTTGTGAGCGAATTTACGTGTGGCGGAGACGTAAATTCGCCCTTTCGTAAGTACTGCGCATGCGTACCATAGAAAATACGCTCAGTAACGTAGCGTCATTGTGAACGTATGGGCCATTCACGTATGTGTCACGTAAATACTTACGTGTGGGCGTGCCAATTTTACGTGAGTCCAAAATACATCTGAAATACGTTAAGTAGGCGGGGTTTGTATTTGAAGTGTACAGTATAGGGCGTGCTTAGCTGCGTAAATTCGTGTTGCCCATACGTACGTGTGCGGATCACTGCGGTTACGTTGCCAAAAGTTAAGGTAGGGTTTGAAAAGCGGATCTTGACAAAATACGTACATTCAAGGGGTGTGCCTAGGGGAGTGTATAGAAGGCACGCACGCGAAAATACGCTACGCGTATAAACATACGGCACACGTAGTTCTGGATCTACCCCATTGTTTTCATATGATACAGCCCGTTTTTCGTGTAAAAACGGGCTTTATAATATGAAACCGAAGAGTTCCTTATTTGCAATGCTATTATCACCATGGAAACCATGGCGACGATCGCATTAACCCTCCCGATCGCCGGCCCACTCTAATGAATGCGGGCCGCTATTTACTAAGTGTCAGCGTGGATTTTAACAATCTGCGCTGACACGTTAAAGAACGCCATCTGAAGATGGTCTTAGGGTAAGTACTCCAGCGATCTCCCCATGTAAACCCCTTTTCCTCCCCCTAATAGCTGTTATTGGGGAGTGGAAGAGGGGGGTACACGTCGGGAGACCGCTGGAATACAGTTTAGTAACAAAAAAACATTAAAATCTAAGTTAAAAAAAATAAAAAATAAAAATATTGACTCATTAATAAAATATGAACTAGTTTTAATAAAATACTATCTAATAAACATATTTAATTACAAAAAAATAGAAACCGAAGACTCCAGCGCAGGGACTCCAGCGCAGAACGATGCCAGTGAAAGGCTCGCTGACCGTCGCGGGACCTCGCCGGAGGGGTAAGTATTCATAAATACTCCCCGCGGTCCTGCTAGGCGCAGCGAGCCTAGTTGCTATCATTAGTGCTAAATGTGCTAATGATAGTAAATAGAGCCCTTAGACTGGAGCTGGGAAACACCACCTCTCAATTCTAATATTATTTGCAAACAAAAGAAATATGACTCCCCTGCAATCAACATGGTTTAGCCCAGAAGTAACTTTCCTCTCTTATTTCCAAGCTCCTTCTTAAATCTGAATGAGGCTCTTAATTTCAACCTCTGAATCAGGTCCATCTTTCCCCAGAATGGCTGAACTGCATCACCCTGAAAATGTCAGATTCTGTTCCTTAAAACCCCTGTCTCTGTTCCCTGTCATGTAGATTGTATCTGACCAGAGAGTAAGATTCGAGATGGCTCTTCGAGAGGCTGGACTTCATAACACCCTGTACGCTAAAGAAATCTTGAATAAAATCCCTCCGCCTAAAGCTCCAAGGAAAGATATGGAATCTACGGTGTTTAAAAAATAGAACTTCCATTGTGTTATTCATTCATCATTAAATTATTTATAGTGTTACTGGAGCTGTCATTATATCCTGCTTATGTGGACAGACCATCGCAGCACACNCTATTATCATTCTGAGTATGATTTTAGCTATACAATATGCTGTCCTTTTATTATTATTATTTTATTTTGTGTAACTGGCAGCCTGGGTACTTGTAGGTCCCTTTATTATTTACATATGAAGAAGTCGCAGGTTGCCAAGGACGATTTTCGCAATCCTGTGCTGTACATGCTCAGTGAGTGACGGAAATCTTCAGAACATTTACACTTCTGTCCGCTTACGCCAGGATGGGCGATTACAGTATGGATTTTCGACTGAAATATATATATGTATAATTCCAAAATAACGATTCATAATTAAATACAATTCATTTTTCCCATCTGTCAGTGTTTCATGGTCAGTTAGAATCATCCGACCTGATTCAGACTTAAGAAGGGGCTTGAAATGAGGAAGGTTACTCCTGGGCTAAACCATGTTGATTGCAGGGGGGGTCAAGGTAACTGTAGTCTTTGCATGTAGGGATATATCTTTGAATTGCTTACTGCACACAGATAGGGCCAGATCCTGACCTACGTGCGCTTTACGGGTGCGCAAGGTCATTGCGGCTGATTGCGTAGCAGGGAGTGTACGCCCCCTGCACTGCCCGCTAAAGGTAGTAAATCTGGACACTTACATGTCCAGATTCCTACCCTAACTTTTTCGGCCAGGTCTTCGTCCCCTCATTTACATGTGTATCTTCGCCTCTGCGGCGGAGATATGACTGTCGTAAACAAAGGGACAGCCTCTTTTCCGTAAGAAGCAGTGTATGTAACATACGTTACGTATGCCGACCCTTACGGCATGCGCACTACCTTTAAGACAGGGAATGACTTACACGCCGTATGTAATTCGCCTGTCATACGGACCTGAGGATCGGGCTCATACTGACCAGCTTTACTATTATACTGTTATTTAGACTTGAGCTGGAAAACACCACCTCTCAACTCTAATACTATTTGCAAACAAATGAAATATGACTCCCCTGCAATCAACGTGGTTTCGCCAAGAAGTAACTTTCCTCTCTTATTTCCAAGCTCCTTCTTAAATCTGAATGAGGCCCTTAATTTCAACCTCTGAATCAGGTCCATCTTTCCCCAGAATGGCTGAACTGCATCACCCTGAAAATGTCAGATTCTGTTCCTTAAAACCCCTGTCTCTGTTCCCTGTCATGTAGATTGTATCTGACCAGAGAGTAAGATTCGAGATGGCTCTTCGAGAGGCTGGACTTCATAACACCCTGTACGCTAAAGAAATCTTGAATAAAATCCCTCCGCCTAAAGCTCCAAGGAAAGATATGGAATCTACGGTGTTTAAAAAATAGAACTTCCATTGTGTTATTCATTCATCATTAAATTATTTATAGTGTTACTGGAGCTGTCATTATATCCTGCTTATGTGGACAGACCATCGCAGCACACACACTGACCTAGCACCATCCATTATGGCTGTGCAGTAAGTATCTGTTTTATTCAGTGTGAGGATGGAAATTGAGACATTATTTGTGAGATGGACTGACTGGAGGTGACAGCTACACTGCTCTTGTGGAATTTAGCAGCTTTTCTTGTTTACTCAGAGTTTATTGCAAGACATTGCTACCAGCAGAACATAAATTACAGGATGTTTTGCTGACTTCTAATAGCAGCAAAAATAAATAAAAAATAAACATCAATTTTTATATTTTTTTATTTTATGCCACAAGGGGCCGTGTTCATACTTAAGAGACAGCTGCTTCTTAAGTACGGTCATTCTCAGTGCGTAGTTTTCTTCTTAAGAGGGAAACTATGCACGTTAAGATAAAGTAGCCCTATGGCACCCTAGGGCTGAATGAGTGAGTTAGGTTCGGTTCTGTCTGCACCTAATCCACTCAAGTGTGAACACGGTCCAAGGTGTCTAACTTCTAGAAGACCACGGGGGCCAATTGTTCTCACCTTATCACGCATGCATACCAAAGTTACGCACTACAAAGTATAATACACTCCCCCTGGCACTCTTGTCGTATGTAATGCCTTGTCGTATGTGTGTTACCCAGCCCATACTGTACAATTTAGATGCCCCCCTCTGCCCACAATGCATATATTCGGCTTGCTTAGGGATGTCACACCCTATTATACAGAGTTACGTGTGGTCAGAGTTACAGGGTCGTATGCAGAGCTCCGGCCGCATTGCTTTTACGGCCGGAGTTTTTAGAAAAGTGCTACTGCGCTTGCGCGGTAATTTTGTAACGTAATCTACGTTACTTCTTGCGTATTTAGTCTTTAAGACCGCGTATACGCAATCTGTATTGCAAGAAGTAACGTAGATTACGTTACAAAATTACTGGGCATGCGCAATAGCACTTTTCTGAAAACTCCTTCCGCAAATGCAATGCGGCCGGAGCTCTGCATACGACCCACAATGAGTAACATCTGCCACGCGCATGTGCAGTGCGTTCCAACAGCCAGATTTATGCATGCCGCATGCATAATTTGGCTGTATTATTAAGTCTGGATCAGCCCCAAAGTTCTGCAGTGCAGGATGACAGCTCAACCAAAGCCACCAATCAAATTCTAGCAGTCATTTTCTCAAACAGACTATGATTGGTTGATGTTTGTATATGGTGTGCGGATTGCTGATTTTTTTTGATCATACTCAGTTGGTATGCTGCGAGTCGTCCTAATCTCTCAGGACAGCCAGGTAACTGTTTATATGCAGCAAATAAGTTCAAACTTAAGGGAGGCAAATAGGGGTGACACCACACAGAGCAGTGTGCGAATAGAGAGGGAAGCAGTAGTATTGGTTAGGAGAAGAGCTTGATTGAGTGCTTGCGTGAAGCAGACAGATTAAAAGCCTAAAGAGAGAGGAGAGCGAACCAGTGGTGGGGAAAACATGGTAGTGGTCCTGAAGGTGACGTTGAGAAGATTTAATACATTTGGATTAGAGGTGTTGGTTTTTGGCAGAGAGAAGTGGGCTGGTGATTACAATGATAGATTTATAGTGAAAGTCTGAACTGAAGTGTAATTGTGAAAATAAATGATTGTCCGGTCTGATTGTTGTGGTTGTATAAAAAGAACAATGGTATTTAATAAACATACTTAGAAAACAGGAAATAAATGCACTCGCAATATGGCAGAAATATTAACAAGACAATAACAGGGAAAATTAACTGAACAAATAAGATTGCAATGCTAACATTTCAAAGTACGCAGCAATAGCAGCAAGCAGAGTTATGGGAAAAGAGGTCACGATGTTCACCTGGCCGGGCTAGAGTGTCTCCAGGATACTCCTACTGAATGGTACAAAGTTTATACATGAAAAAAAGGGCTGGGAATCTATGGCTAACATATTATCATAACTCGGAACTGGTTCCCACAACGAAAGAATGCCAGGAAGCTTGGAATGTCTTAAAAGTACCCGCTTCTGGCTACGTGACTGGATGTCATCTGTATCCCGTTGCCAGGCGGATGTTCATTCCCATAATTTCCTTCTTCCAGGTCCAACTAGCTATTGCCAGCTGGTAGTTTGAACAGATGTCCAGTCGCCCTAAGGTGATATGTACACAATTGTCGGGTGATAAAAGGAATAGGGTTATCAGACAACAGTTTGAAATATTAAAATGACCAGTATGTGTACGTGACAAATCGCAATGCGATTGCTTTGAGTGGGAATGACCTAAAGCCATTGCATTTCATTATGAGATATGGACCAGATCCAGACTGCCTCATGACAAATAAATTCTGCACGCTAAATGCTTAATTCGTCTTTTTCTGGCAATGTGCATTCGCATGCCAGATGTTCCACAGGTGTACTGAATGCTTGAAGACCTGTGGGTTTTAGTTTATTTCACACAGGTGACAGAAGACTGCCTTATGGACTATCAGACCTAAGTGCATGCGGTAAACACACACGGTCTGGATCAGGACCTATATCTTTATTTTAACAAGATTATTTAGGCGATTCAGACAGATTTGTATGGAGTGTTACAATGTTTATTTCAACTTTGACACAAGTCTATGAAGTAAGTGGAACCATGTATTTACAGGAAAAGAAGAGATCGAAGGAAACCTTAATTACTTGTTTTACAGCTACATAAATCATTAGGCTTCCATCCCCTGCTGCATAATGCCCAAATTCACTGCAATATTCAGTATAATGATGCCTTTTCCCCACACTTCCCCATCAGCACCCTCTTCCCTGCTCCGTCCAGGATCTCTTGCAAGGGATAGAATGTTAGAAACCACCTGGGAGCTGAGAGAAGCACCTTTAAGGACAGTCAAATAGTGAAGAGCAGGACAAATGCAAGAAAAGCAACTGTGAGAGAGTCTTGGCTGGTTTAGGCAGCTGGTCCTGGGGACGTGGCATCTAGGTGTTCAGGGACCCTAATGACGTAGAACACAAAAGCCACTGCCACTCAAATAAACCTGTGGTGCGGCTTGTGTGTTCAGATGTCAAGCTCAGCTTATCCCTGTTGTGGTGTTTACTTGTACTGCTTAAGCAATCAGCTCTTAGAGATATAATAGCTGAGGGGCTAAGCAGGTAATATAAGTGGTTGGGAATAGAAGGGAGAAACCACAGGCTGAAATTTGGCTAGGGTGTCCAAGACCTTTCAGCGGCCTTGTGTATAAACTCTCCTCAATAATGAGATTAGTAATAATGTTGTGCTAATGTTAGCTACTTTTGTCTTGACCCCACCTGACAAAAATTTTTAGGACCACTTTAAGGACCTGACTCACAGTTAAGAAAATGCTGCTTTTTAGTTGCGTATATTTAAGAAGGGATATACTGCACAGACGTAGTAACTTAATATACACAATTTGTGTAGGACTGGAGAACAGAACGGCTCTGAGTCACCATTATGAAGCTATTTCCTCAAAGTTCGTAATGACTTAAGCATGAAGGGGCAAACTTAAGAAAGAAGATAAGATTGGGTGGAAGGAGCCTTTTAAATGAGGAAATTTGGGCAGGGTTAGGCAAAAACTTTTCGATTAGTCACTCTACGCACACAAACTACGAACCTAAAGATAAGGTAGCCCAATGGCATTCAGAAGTCAGTTAAGAAGCTGAAAACCTGAGGCTTGTCAGGGGAGTCGCCTTACTATTTTTTTTATAATTAAGAACCCAAATTACTCTTAAGTGTTAATATGGTCCCAAGTTCCCAATCAATCCATGACGAGATGCAGCAATGTTTTGAAATGAACCAAAAATGAACTAATTTCAGACACTTAGGTTCCAATGACAACTGCAATGCAAACTTCACTTGTATGTACAAATCTGATGGTCTGTTTACATCTAAATCTAGGTTCCAAACAGACTATGGTTTTAAGATAAGTGGTGTTCTCTCTTGTATGTCTGACAGGCAGCAGAATCACAGTGTGATCCAGCATTCAAGATCACAGACTGTTAAACTGCCTGTGCAATAAAATAAAGTCTTTATATTGAGTACAGCTGCTAAAACACCAACCACAATTTTCCAGTGTTGCAGTCGGCTTCAGAGCCCTGTGTATAGCAAATATGTTTATACTATGGGGTTCACCCAGTAATTGGGAGTAACATTATTATATGTTAAAACCTTTAAAAACTTTGCAGATATTTTGACATACAAAGAAAAGGGTATTTTTTTAAATAATATTTTATTTACACCTTTATATGACTTTGCAAATATGCAGTACTAAAAAATACAAATATACATTATAATTCAAGAAATACAATTATTACGTTATAGACAAAAGAGAAAACATCTCTGGAGATCATTGTAACAACAGCACCAATAACAACAGTAGCTTTAAAAGATTACAACAGGGAATACAGTGTAACAGAATGTGGCAATGATAACAAGTATTAGAAATGATACAGTGAGCAGACAAAAGATACAGTCAATAGGAATTTAAGTACTTGTCATCTAGTAGATGCTGATGGACATGGATAATGGATAATGAGCAGGAAGTCTATAAACTTGGAGGTTTTACCAAAGTACAACATGTTAATACCTACTTATTGCATTATATACAGCATTTAATTATTCAAATCAAGAGTGTGGCAAGTCACAGCACTGAACAGTGGGGGGCGCAGTTGCGACACCAGTCACCACTGCAAGTGCTTAGGTCGGGAAATCTGCCTGAAATTTAAGAGGCTCCTGGACATTTCGGGAGAGTTTGCTGCATGAACGGTATCCAAACCAATCCAGGCAGAACTGGCATTCCATTCACAGCTTGCGAAGTGCATTGGTCACTCACTCAGCAAGATAACTACATTGTGAAAGTGGCAGATGTTGGAGAGCAGGATAACACCATCCAAAGCTCGACTGATTTGGATCCCATTAATACTACCACTACCAGAATCCGTCTATGCAACCTCTTCCTGCTGGCAGAGGACATCACAGTGCTCTCAGCTGCTGACAGGTTGTCTATGAACCGTACTCAGCCTCGGAGTGTTGAGTTCTGTCTACAAGCAACCTACCAGCAGATGACAGCTAAGTGCTGGGTACACACTGGTGGGATATCTGATGACAACTGTCCATAGCTCGGACATCTTACCAGTGTGCACGGTCCCACGATGCTGCAGAATCCTCAGAAACTGCATCGCTTTTTGGGAGCTCCACATTTTTACGATCGGCTTTGTCCGGATGTCTGGATAAAACTTCAGTATGTACGGACACACAATCTTCAGAGCCACAATCCCCATATAGAGTTCTGCATATCGGCCATGCATATAGTTGCAGCAAAGGTTTATGGGAACAATTTGTAAGCATCCAGAGAGAGAATAGTCTTTACGGGGGGCATGATTAAGCAATTTAAGGCTTAAATTCATTACTATTGTTTGACAAAATGTTAAATGTTCAGTGTGTACCCAGCTTTAGTACTGCTTCTCCTCTTGGCTGTCAGTGAGAGCATCAGTGCTAAGCTGCCAATTACTACTTGGAATCTAGGGATGAGCCACGCCCCCCTCTGCTGGCGCCTACAGGATCAATTATGCTTCCAATCAATTCACAAGGAGGAGCCCACCCCCACTAAGATGTTTCATGTTATTTCCCAATTCCCTATTGTATTGATCTAACAAAAAGTTGTTTAGCCAAAACAATGGCTGAGTCATATCCTGTAGGCAACAAAGTTGCAAACAAACTCTTCTATTTGTATATATTATATTATATATAAATTCTCTGCTTTGTTAAATGCATCTCTTTAAAGACTGTAATAAGAAGATAATGCTTGGAATTATGGTTGCTTTAAAATAGCTATTACATGTTTCTATATGGATTTTTAAATAAAATAAAAAGTGCTCTTGTACAGAAGTCCATTATCCCACAAATTGATTATTTTATCTCAATAGTTTGTCAAAAGTATGAAAATAATTTCAAGTGATGTTATTTGTTTTAGAATTACTTTGTATTGCCCGTAAAAAAAAATAATTTAAATCCGCATTTAAGAGAGGATAAGAACTGAAGAAAGCACAGTGACTGCAGTACATAAACATTTCAACGAGCATTGGCCTCTCAGTCCCCTCTAGCTAGAAGCACAGTACAACTGCTGGCAACAATGACTGTATAATGTGCATTAATCAGAGACTTTGCTGACCCTAAATTACTTTAAATCATTAGCCAGGGTAGAACATTCTGTTGGGTAGAAATCATTTGCTGCTGGAAATTCCATTTTATATTATCTTGTACCCAGCTACAGTGGACAATATTTAACGGTGGAGGAAGAGAAATATTTTCTTTAGAATATTTTAAAAATGTTAGTGTTGCTGATCTTTCATTATGATCGAATGATCTGACCATTTCTATTAGGATCAGGACAGGGCCATGGGGAGATACAGGGTAGGGAGTGGCCATGTGGATATGATGTCTCCGGCTACTAGGGAATGTTATGTCAGGAGCCACGGACATTGGATATTGTAGGATTGACCCAATGTTCTGATTTATCAGTGTATGGCCGTTGCAGCAGCAGTGAAACTATCGTGAGACTAGCAGAAAGGAGGGTCCATGGCAACAGCTCACCTTGCACCCACGGAGGACAAACCAGAGGCTGGCACTGTTTATAAATACATTGCTAGCCTCTGGCAGCTTTCAGTGCATGCCCAGATGGGCTGGCGGCTGCGCATACACCAGATATAGGGGGCGTGGTCCCCGCAATCCATACTCACACCACGTCTCCCTGGCTATGAAGCCTGAGTCACTCTACTTCTGCCCCTGTTTGGCAGTGTATGACCAGCATTAGAAAACCAAATTCCAGAACTGCAAATACCAGCATGCCTTGCACACCACCCCCAGATGCTAACAGTGAAATAGAGACTCAGCACGTCTGTTCTTTCTGGGGCTGATACTGATGATCATCAATAGGAATGGGTTAGCCCCACTCTTTGCAGAGTCCAGATGATGACATTGGCTACTATTTCTGCTCTACAGTCTTCCAACTTGAAGGGGTAGTATGATATCACTAGGGTTTGCTGAGACTTGTGGTGCTACCGCACTACAGCGACATTACTGATTTGTAAAGCATTTCTATTTAACAGCCCATGGGACAGATTTACTAAGCTGCGGGTTTGGAAAAGTGGAGATGTTGCCCATAGCAACCAATTAGATTCTAGCTCTCACTTTCCTATTACATACTAGAGAATGGTAGCTAGAATCTAATTGGTTAACATCTCCACTTTGCTAAACACGCAGCTTAGTCAATCTGGCCCCATATCTTCAAGGCTGATAAATTCTTGAATGTGACCATATATAAACATTGAAACAAAACTGACGTTTCGTTTTAATGGTGCTGGGAGCATTTTTTCCTGCAGATAAAACATTTGTGTTTTACAGCCTCCCACTGCAGCAGAATGCATTCATATCACTCATTTTACAGTACTTACAGAATAAATATATACATAGCTGAGTTGTATAGCACCAGGCTGAGACAGGACTACATGCCCAAGTGAAGCTGTTTCTTGATAAACTTAGCAATCAGCTTCTGAGGCCGTTTCTGGAATTCAGAGAGTACACTGTGGCTGTGTGTGATCTGGTCTCCTTGGAGCCTGTCAAGTAGAGTCACGCAGACCACTGCGGCTGGAAGAGATTAAATGTGTGAACACAATCAATGGCCTGGCTGTATAGACTGCTGTACAGTAATACCGAGAATATCATACAATCTGATAGAAAATAAAAGAAAGTGAACTTAAAGCAATAATGTGTTTTGGAGTAATTCATTTTGCTAGGATTTGTACTTTTTTATTGAAATGAATGGTTTTGTCCAGGTAGGTTTTTTTTGTGTCATTGGGCCTGATTCAGACCTATGCCGATGCGCTGTGCTTACTAAAGCACCGTATTGGCGTTCACTTTCACCGACACTCCCCCTTGCGGGTGTATGGCCCCTTCCTTACGCCGGCTGAAGGCTACCCTAACTTCAGCCGGCGTAAGCACAGGAGC
>WWET01000575.1:605901-634550 GCA_011038615.1 Limnodynastes dumerilii | reverse complement strand
TGATCTGACTGGTCTATATAAAAACCTGTTAATAAATAAATAAATGTTTACTGATAATGATTATTAGCATTGGTTAGTACTGCTTGTTTTTGGAGCTATATCTTTTTTAATGTCTTATGATACTGAAAAATATAAGTATTCACCATCAGCAGGGCCGGGGCTGACAGGACTGCAAGCCCAGTCCTCCATCTGAGAATAGGACCATTAAGAAATCCAGCTAATGGGATGGCCAGCCAGCTACACGGCCTTCCACTGTTGCACTTTGCCTCCCTGTGTTGTACGATGCACTGGGGCACATTGTGATGAAGGAGGGCATAGTGTGATGATGGAGGGCACAGTTTGATGAAAGTGTAATTAAGGAGGCCACAGTGTGATGGAGAGGCCACGGTGTGATGGAGGAGGTACAGTGTGATTAAGGCGGGCGCAACGTGATGAAGAGACACAGTGTGATGAAGTGGCAGTGTAATTAATGGGACACAGTGTGATGATAGAGGCCACAGTGTGATGATAGGGGCCACAGTGTGATTTAGGTGCATAGTATAATAATAGGGCGCAGTTTGATGAAGGGAGCACAGTGTGATGATAAGGGCACAGTTTGATGATAGGGGCACAGTGTGATGATAGGGGAACAGTGTGATGATAGGGGCACAGTGGGATGATAGGGGAACAGTGTGATGAGAAAGGCACAGTGTGAAGATAGAGGTATGGTGTGATGGAGAGAACACTCTGTAATGATAGGGGCACAGTGTGATGATAGGGCCACAGTGTGATGATAGGGGCACAGTGTGATGATAGAGGCACAGTATGATGATAGACGCACAGTGTGATGACAGAGGCACAGTGTAATGATAGTGGCACATTGTGATGGAGGGAGCACAGTGTAATGATAGGGGCACAGTATGATGATGGCACAGTGTAATGGAGGGAGCACAGTGTGATGATAGGAGCACAGTGTAATGATAGGGGCACAGTATGATGATGGCACAGTGTAATGGAGGGAGCACAGTGTGATGATAGGGGCACAGTGTGATGATAGTGGCACAGTGTGATGATAGAGGCACAGTGTGATGATAGTGGCACAGTGTAATGATAGAAGCACAATGTGATGATAGTGGTACAGTGTGATGATAGAGGCACAGTGTGATGATAGTGGCACAGTGTAATGATAGAAGCACAATGTGATGATAGGGACACAGTGTGATGATAGAGGCGCAGTGTGATGACAGAGGCACAGTGTAATGATAGTGGCACATTGTGATGGAGGGAGCACAGTGTGATGATAGGGGCACAGTGTAATGATAGAGGCACAGTGTGATGCTAGGGACACAGTGTAATGATAGGGGCACAGTGTGATCATAGAGGCACAGTATGATGATAGGGGCACAGTGTGATGATAGGGGAACAGTGTGATGATAGAGGCACAATGTGATGATAGAGGCACAGTGTGATGATAGAGTTACAGTGTGATGATAGGGGCACAGCGTGATGATAGTGGCACAGTGTAATGATAGAGGCACAATGTGATGATAGTGGCACAGTGTGATGATAGAGGCACAGTGTGATGATAGTGGCACAGTGTGATGATAGAGGGACAGTGTGATGATAGGGGCACAGTGTGATGATAGTGGCACAGTGTGATGCTAGGGGCACAGTGTGATGATAGAGGCACAGTGTGATGATAGAGGCACAGTGTGATGATAGAGTTACAGTGTGATGATAGGGGCACAGCGTGATGATAGTGGCACAGTGTAATGATAGAGGCACAGTGTGATGATTGTGGCACAGTGTGATGATAGAGGCACAGTGTGATGATAGAGGCACAGTGTGATGATAGGGGCACAGTCTGATGATAGGGGCACAGTGTGATGATAGTGGCACAGTGTGATGATAGGGGCACAGTGTGATGATAGGGGCACAGTGTGATGATAGTGGCACAGTGTGATGATAGAGGCACAGTGTGATGATAGTGGCACAGTGTAATGATAGAAGCACAATGTGATGATAGGGACACAGTGTGATGATAGAGGCACAGTGTGATGGAGGGAGCACAGTGTGATGATAGAGACATGGTGTGATGGATGAAGCACAGTGTGACGATGTGGGCACATTGTGATTATGGGGGCTCATTATAATAATAGGAGCAAAAGTGTGATGAAGGGGCAAGAGTGTGATAATAATCTTATTTAATTAATAGTTAGGGTGTTTCCGGGGTCAGTTCCATACCTTTACTGGGGGGGTCATGATCAGCCAGGTGCTTATTCCACCATGAGCAAGAACTGGGACATAATTTCACTCTTTTCTCTGCATAAATACTACATGAACAATAGAGAATAAGGAAGGGAGATCATTTAGAGAGGTACTTTATGCATCATTGAGGTACAATTACGCAAGCGGGGATAGACTGGACACTGTACTAGGTGTGTTTTTATATTGAATTTCCATTAAACTTGTCCAGCAATAGAATGAACTTTAGTTGCCTATTACCATTTAAGTTTCTTTCAAACATGTTTTTCTAAACGTATCACCAAATTACTTATTATCAGCATTCCTTTTGGACAAGCCCTTATATGGGACTATTATTGAAGTTTGTAACTGTTTACATTTGCCATGGCCTAAGATGTTTTAGTGTATTTGCTCAGGTTTTAAGTGTTAGCTATAAAAGGCACAATGTAAGTAGGTAATAGGTTAATGACCAAGTAGGTTTCCAAGGAACTGACGCTTACTTTGTACACGAGAGAAGTGAGACGCTAGTACTGAGAAAATTACTTATTGAACATTTTTTGTATAATTTTGTAGATTTGCATCAAAACCATATAAAATGGGAGAAGTTCATAACTGATTTTGGCAGAAACCTTCAGAGAATGCCCAACTTGATCATGTGAGACTCGATCATTGATCAACTCCAACCAGGGCCGTAACTAGGGGTGTGTGATAGGGGCGGCCGCACAGGGCACAGGGCACCAGTAAGCTAATATTTATGGTTAAATTGGCTTGGAATTCAGGGTCAGGGGGCACCATTTTTCCTTTTCGTCCCTGGCGCTAAAATTTCTAGTTACAGCTCTGACTCCAACTATTCATCAAAAGAAATACATAGATTTTGCAGCAGTACAGGTTAGGAGATTAAGGATAGGGCAGTTGAAGGAGCTTAGGTGGGACAGGATAGTTCCATCCTATCCCGTATGCTTATCTCTTGCATGTATTCTAATTTGGCATGAGCACTGCGGTATAATCCATAGAGAGGTAACCTATGCACCAAATGTTAGGGTACAACCTAGAAATCAAAGAAAAGAGGAACATATTCTTACCTGATCTTCTCACTTGACTGACATCTCTAGAACCTATATCCCACCTGCAACAAACTATATGGACTAATCTAGAATGTACCAGTCATGCTTATCTACAATATGCACTGACCCCATCAACCGTAACAGCAACACAACCATTCTATAAACAGCATGTATACATTACCCTACCCCAGACTAAAAACAATTACAGTGCAAATACGCAACCAAACACAATCCCACACCAACTCATTAACAGAAACAGCACTGTTACCCAATCAATGTAAGAACAAACTTCAAAGTAGCTCCTGAATGTGAGCCTTACTGCTGCTCAGGTCTAATGTGTGCTTAGTGGTGGCATAGAGGCCTTAAGAAAAGAATCTTGGAGGATAGGTTGCATACTTGGCTAGGACATACTCGGACAACCTGCTCTGCCCTTGACTCACAATGCTACAAGTCCCCCACTGTCCTTTTCTTCTAACACCTGTCTTTAGTCAGTATGAGACCTAGTGAACCAGACTATTGCTGGTGCCATCATTATAGACCTTGCACCAAGGAAACAAATGCAAATATGTACAACGTATTGTACAAAATCCTGGCAGTTTACATTTGCGTGAAGACCCAGATCCTGTACATGAGTTACGCTGCTCTGACGGTTCTATTACACCATATTCTGCATCTTAAACTATCGCATATTTGTACGTGGCAGGCAGTGGCTTATTAAGGGGACCCCCTAGAAAAAGTATTGGACAGGCCCTCTGCTTCCCCCCGTAATGTGTCCAGGTACACAATGCATTCCGTGGCCCATCTAATATGTATTTTGCATGACAGGTGACAGAAAGAAGGTTGAAGTAAGCAGCGGAAGATTTTGAGGGGGGCTAGCCTTGTGTCTGTTTTCACACATCGGTATAGATGGTAGTGGGAAGAGATAGCGTGTGGTGGTTAAAAATAATAAGGGGGAGGAGTAAGTAATAAAAAGGGGAGTGGTTCAAATTGATTATTAAACTACCCCACTCCCAGGTCTCCCCCTGGTGGCAGGTGCTGTTTTATAAGCATGCACTGTGCAAAATCATGAAAGATACACCACATTACAGGTGTAGTGTTTGCTCTGCCTCTGAATAATTTAGAATTAACAATAAAGAATTCAAAATCAAAAGTAACATTTGCTTTCAGTCATATTTACATTTTTTCATCAGTTGCTTATGTCTCTAGAAAAAAATTTCCTTATTACAATAGATAATTAATCTTGGAATCAGTAGCGCATTGTTCTCAAGCACTCATAATGCAGCAGTACTCCAACTTTACTAGTGTTTGTTTTTTTAATGTAGTAAAAACAATTGTAGTTAGTCTATTGGGTGTGATACAGTCCAAAACAATTGCTCCAGTGTATGAATAATTGATAGTTGTAGGAGCTAGTACTGATAGGTTGGCCCAGTAATTTTCTTTTACACGCTAGACAGTGCTATGACTTGTTCCATAGGTTGCACTTGTGTTAGAGTTCAATATGTATTCTGCTTTAATACACACAGTAAGTGGCAGAACAAATGATGAAGCGGCCTGGTATGGTCTGTCACTGCTCAAAGGAAAGAGATTACTATGAGTTCATATTGATGGCTGGATGTATTAAGGTTAAATGAAATGTAATGGTATAAGATTGTGTATCCCAGTAATTTGCTGATTATGTGACACCCTATTCAGGTGTGATGTTACAATCCATTTCTGCTTACATCACCAATGAAAATGAAAGGTAAAACAATATATATTATACAAATGTAAATAAGGTGTGCCTGTCATTATCTGCCAAGTATAATGTCACATGTGCGTCATATAAATTATTATACATGTAACAAATATAATAAGCAGAAGCAGAAACATGTGCCTTACCGTCAGTCTTTTTACCTAACTACCTAACTTAAAGACAAAAGCAGGGTTTTCATTGGGACATTCAATCTGTTATACAGAGTCACTTAATATTCTTTATATACTTCTCATATAAATTTATAAAGATATAAATATAATGTTTGCAACAGATGAAATATGACTCCCCTGCATGCAACATAGTTTAGCCCATGAGTGACTTTCCTCTCTTATTTTAAGCACCTTCTTAAGTCTGAATCAGGTTCACATTGTTGTGACATAGCTGAGTAAAAGGGCAGCAAATAGAGGATAGGTAATTAAAGTAATAAAAATAGCAATGTTGGCTAGTAGTTATTTCTGGTTATTAATCAATTAATGCTAGAAGCCTAGGAAATAAAATCCCTGAACTAATTGCTATAATGGTAAGGCTTTATCTGGATAGTGTGAGTATCACAGAATCATGGTTCAATGAAAAGCATGACCTCATAGCTTTGTTGTGTCCTTCTGCAGCTCTGCCTACTTGAAAATAGTTGCATATGACATGAAAAAACGGTAAAGAATTCAGCTCACATACAATATATATTTGCCCAAGTCAGAAACTCCCCCAAGAATTAATATTTGTTCACATAATGACCCAGCGGACTTTAATAAACACTGTTATTGTCCAAGAGATCACAGTATACAATAACAGTGTTTATTAAAGTCCGCTGGGTCATTAGGTGAACAAATATTAATTCTTGGGGGGGGGTTTCTGACTTGTATTAGCTCCAAATATAATCATCTTCTTAGATAATATAAGACCAGTAAAAAAGGTGGAATTTTTTGAGTATTTTGAGGCTCAATTAGATTCATAATTTTATCAAATAGCTTCTTTCTATTTTAATATAGCTCTATCCTAATTCCATGTTTTTGCATGGCAGACCTATACTAAACTACCACTTCCGCATTAAGGAGTAAGTTTAGCAATATGCGGCCTTCACATGCGGCCTTCTAAAAAACTCTGTTGACTTGAGCAAACCCACAAATCTGGTATTACACTGAGTAGTAACCTGTCTAAACACAGGGGCTGAATGCTTGATCTGACAAATTTCCTATCAGGGTCGTAACAGCCCTGGCCAGGATGGCAATCACTGTGGCTGCCTGGTCTCGTACACATGGTGAGTGGGCTTGCTCCTTACAGAACACAGCGTGGGACAGTCAAAACATTCAGGAAATCTCAATATTATCAAGTGAATTGAGCTGTTTTTTCTGCGTTCAAACAAATCAGTCAATACCATACATAGCTTGTATTGGTCACAATGTAGACATAGACAACCAATTGTCACAACATTATTGGTCACAATGTAGACATAGACATCCAATTGTCTTCTTTGTTATAAATAATATCGAATTAACCCAGTGTTTCAAAAACTACTAATAGATGTATAGAAAACATCAAAGCTTTTAAAAATGTTTTGTGTAAAAATGTACAGCTTACATTTTTTTAAAAGAATTTGACATCTAAAAAAGATTATTAACATAAACAAAGAAGCGTGATTGCTGTCCAACTGGCCAACCATATGAATATTACATCACATACAATTACTGGTGATGCATGACTGCAGCAAACAATAGGCAGTTTATCCTTGAAGAACATGAAACATTGGGCCCAATTCAATTAACCGTTCATGAATTTGCATACATCATAGATTTTATATTGCACCTTATAGTGGTGTGTTTTAAAAGCAGTAAACTTTTCTTACCTTAATAGATGGGAATAGGCACAATTTGCACTTATTCCCGTCTTCACGGTCAATTGAACCGGGCCCGTTATGTCAATATTATGTCACATAAAATATATTGTTTTATTCATCACATTGTAAACCCACATAATAAATATAAATAAATATAATAAAATAGTCACACACCATGGGCCTGATCCTAAATTACTTACGGCATGCAAATTCCGCAAGCTGCTTGCGGAAGTCAGGTGTTTTTCTGGCATTGTGTTGCACGTGGCAGAAGTTACGCTATGGATCTCCTAGCGTACTGTATGCTAGGAGATCTGTTTGATGGAGTAGTAATCCTCAATCTGCGTGCCTAATCCCCAACAGGGATAGCATACAGATTAAGGATAGTGGGAGGCGTAGAGTTCTGGACATGTAAGGTTTCACTCCCTCTCACTCTCACGTGTGGATTTATAGGAAAATGCACAAAGATCTGGATTAAGCCCTATCTGATAATCAAGCCGATCAGCTGGTAAAATGTCTTGGAAATTCAGAGGTTCATAACTGGTTTGTTCAGATTTCCTGAGTGATCAAATTGTTGCTGGACTGTTCCTATTATACCCCTTTCAGATCACCACTAAAATCCCAGGAACCCGGGTTTTTGGTGGTGATCTGAAAGGTACCGGTGTCCTTGTCCCAGTCAAATAATCTGGGACTTAGACACTGGGGGTAAAAAGTGTTTTTTCCCTTGTTGGTCCCCAGTAATTGGCAATGTGAAAGGTGGAGACCTGGGTTTATAAACCCGGGTCTCACCTTACAGACCCTATTTGATGGATTTGTTACTGTTGCTATGCAACAGTAAACAAGTCCCACCCCGGGAACCGTGTGCAATTCCTTCTCAATGCAAGGGCAGACCTGGAACCCAGAATTTCCTGGGTCTACCCTGCTGTACATAGAAGGGGGTTTGTTAAAAAGAAACCTGGGTTATTGCCGGGGCAGCAATCTGAAAACGGTATAAGGGTCACTCCAGGATGGTGGAGAGATAGTCCAAATTATAGATCAGTCGCTATGTGATGTCCTTGGCTATCAGAGCAGGGAAATCACATACTATATGTAGCCGGCTTAACTTTAAATACATTATGTACCTACCAACAAAATCTTGGCAGCTACTGTTCTTCCATAGTCTACCTAAGATAAGGCCACTGTGCCCTTTGTTTTCTCAACAAATAGATATCTCAGCAAACAACATAGCATTTTAAATGTCTCCAGCACTGATTGGGAAATCCTGAAGATGTTTATTCAGGGATGATTCATTGCAGATTAGGATACTATGAAAATTCCCTTCTTTGTGTTTTTTTTTTAACTTTGGGCTAGATTTACTTAACTTCGAAAATGGAAAAATTGAGATGTTGCCCATGGTAACCAATCAGATTCTAGCTCTCACTTTCCTATGACATACTAGAGAATGTCAGCTAGAATCTGATTGGCAGCTATGGAAAACATCTCTATTTTTCCTTTTCTGCAGTTTAGTAAATCTAGCCCATAGATCTGTAACAGGTAATCCAAATGTTATTTTTGTTGCCAGCTGGTAAGGCTGCTCAAGCATGCACCATGGAAACCATATTGGCATTCATAGCGGAAGCATTGTGCTAATCAGCATTATTTACTACTTCCTGATGGCTGTGATACACAGTAGATTAAAGCAAACCTCATATAGTTATGTTAATGTAGAAAACACCATGCTGTGTGTACAGATTTTATATTTTGGGTAGCTTTAGTCATTAGAGTTTGCAAATCAATGTCTCTGATCCTGTTCAGTGAATACACAATTCTAGGTACAGAGTCTTGGTACAGTTCTATTTATTTTATGTTATTTCTGTTTACCATTGTTACTGTTTATTCAGAATGTTTTTATAGAATTTATTTTATTTTCTGGCACCAGATTGTATATTGTTAATTAATATATTTATAGATTGTGAGAATCTGAACAGCAATATTTGCTGGTAATTCTGAAAGAAGTACTTTAGCAAGTAAAAGTATTATGTTATAATCACAATTAGTATTTCACTAGACCATTTAGTACAGTGTCTAGTATCACTTTCCTGATCCAGTGGATTCCTGAAGCCTCCAATGGCTTCTTGCTGCTTTTCTGACATGGCCTGGTTGAATGGTTATTTTAATTCCATGTTTGTGTTAGACAGGTATCTACTGAGTTTACTTGGATACTCAGTATACAGTTAACAGCGAGCCCCCATTCCTTTCCCCATGGCATTAGAAATGACAGGATACACAGTAACAAGAAGCACCAGACGTGCAGCCAATGATTATCCTGTTATACCTACATCTGTACAGCCCTGTACTAACACCTGTGGAAAGGAAATAGATGAGACAGAGAAAAACAGTAATGTGGACACGTTAGGTTGATCATTACTATATTGCATATGAGATTTCTCAGACCTCAAAGGATATCATATTTCTTCCAAAAGGAACATATTTTCCCAAGGAACATAATAAGCATTGTGTAAGAAATACACCAGACAATAAATCTATTCCAAAAATTGGGATTGGTTATTTCTCAACACACCTAGGGCTGCTAAACATGTTTATTTTCCTTAGCTGGGTTATGGAACACAGACAAGGAGACTGTATGATGTGGAAGCCTAGTACAACATGTGACTCATTGTTCTAGTAAATGAATCTGTTTGTCTGCTCTGTTCACAAGAGATTTTTTGATGTTGTTTTTATACAGATATTAAAGCGGTAATAATTAATTTGAATATTTTTAGCTAAAGTAAAATACAGATACTGGGACAATGTAAACTCAGTTGCTACAGAAACAAGCAACACATCTCTATGCACTTCAAGATATACAGGGTTAACAGGGAACTATGTAGGTGGGATGAGTTAGTGTATCAACTTTGATCTAAAGGTTTTACAGACTGGTACACACCCCTCCTAGCTCATAACAAATGCTTGTGGATTATACTCCATCTTATAGGGAAACAATACCCTTTATACAGTCAACATCCAGTACAGGAGCTCAGACACTAGATGCACAGAGGCTGACTGACTGACTGAGATAGGAGTAAAGTAAAATAAGGAACACATTGTAAAAATGGTCAGACAAATAGAATAGAATTTAGAGAAGTGTCCCAGCTCATTTCAAAATTGCACATAAAGCTGTCACTATTTCTATGGAAAAAAAATAATAACTTGCACCCCTCACATTGCAAAATAATATTTTCCAAGAGTAAATTTCACTCCTTATATGGCATTAATTTATCCAAAATCTGAATTCTTGTCTAGTGATTAATAAAGCAGACAGTCTGTAGTTATGTGCTGTAGTATGACAGCATATGCTTCCCATTATTGTACACTTAACACAATGTCAGATGAATGTTCAGCTCCCTAATAACTTTTTTTTTATTAAGTGCAAAAAAAATGTAGAACAGAGTGGTATTAAAAGAGGACAACAGGAGCAATGAAATGTACTGGGCTTGGCCACTGCTGTATGACTGTGGCATATTGTGACCTTTGGGGTCACAAAGTTATGAACTAATAACCACATGAGGTACTATGGACGTCACTTGCTGGGAGGTGGCTAAATATTGTGGTAGGAAAGTACAAGAGGTACACTTGTACCAGTCCGATCTTCCAAGGGACCCTGACTCTGGTCCACTATCCTGGGTCACAAACATTTACTAAACAATTAAGTGGCTCCCTATATTTGCCTAATTCTTTATCAGATTGCATAGACTTAACAAAACAACACAGCTCTTCTTGGGCCAGATCCAGAACTATGTCCGTCTTCCATAGACAGACGTGGTTCAATAAACAGTAGCTACTGCGCATGCGTATAGTAGCTATTGTACGTAATCTGCGTATCGTTTCGATATGTAGATTGTGTATATGCGGTCATGTATGCTCTATATTCAGCACTCTCTATGTAGTCCTGAACAAGCCAACTAGAAAATGATGAAGACTCATTATACGTCAGAGGTTGGACGCCTTGAAAAAATTGCAGGAATGACTGTAAATAGTAGTGACATGGCTAGAAAATTGCAGGAAATAGTTAGACAGTAATGCATTTAGTCATAAGCGACAAGGTATACATTGCAGAATAATATAAATTGTGGGGTGTGCAAACTGCACATAATATTGTATTTCAAAGCTTAGAGAGCATTAAGTTAGGAATTAGGAACATTTAGATGGGAGTGTTATACCCAAAAGAGTTTGAATGATTAAAAACTATCCCATTTACTAATTACCCATTAATCAGTCGCTATAGGTGCTATAGGTTATCTTGTTGTACAGGAACTACAGAGGAGACAGTGTCATCTGAAGATATCACCTGACTACTTTATAGTGTAGGAGGATATGGACTGTGTATGTAGACATGTGTTGCCATGTGCAGTGTACTTTTATGCAGTACCTTTAATTATTCAAGTATAGAATTATGAAGAAGCTTCTGTCTGCTGGAAGTCTCACAGGACTCACAATAATTTAGGGTCTTCCAAAGTTTCAGGAAATTCTCAAAAACATTTTCAGTAATTAGACCAGAAGAATCAATATGCTACATTGACAGTGCTTAATGGCACCTGGGACAGAAAGGTTTGTGGTGTCAAAGATAATGACTATTAAACCATCATTAAACAGGATCAACAGACCCAGGAATACCATTAGACAGTTTTAGGCAGCTGCCTAGAGTGTCTAGCCTAGGGCACAGAAGAACACGGACCGGTGGTGGCTGCAGAATACACAAGCCATCGCTCGTCTAAAACCCAAGTCAGCGCACTTATTTCACCCATTTATTTTTGGGAAAGCCACCAGCGCCGCCGTCGGACCTGACCACTGGAGAGGTGAGTAACCCTCTCTGGGGACTTAGGGTTAGGCTGAGAGGGAAGAGACTTAGGGTTAGGCTACAGCTGGGACTTAGGGTTAGAATTAGGGAAGGTTTATTTTACTTACCTAACGAAGCATCGTGTTTGGTGCTCCGGGGATCTATTGCTATGCCTCTTCGAGGCATGAGCAATCGATTTCCCAGCCAGTTCCGAACTGGCTGGGAGCGAACGGCCCTTTCGAAATAGGGCCGTTCACTACAGGGTCCTACACCCTCTATAACTGCTCTCAGTGTTTGAAACAAAAGACAAGTCACAGAGGCAGCACCAGTACTTTCTTTCATTATTTAAGACACAGAGGCAGAGCGACAAGCCACCGCTCTGCAGATCTGATCTCTGGTGACCGTGCTGAGATGAGAATTAGTATTTATTGGAAACATTTTTAGATTTATTAAGAATTCCCATCCCTGAACCATTTGAATAAATGAACAACAATGCAAAATTTACAAAAATAAATGCAGTGAAACCAATATAAAGCATTATGGGCCTTATTAACACCTAAGAGTGAGTTAGATGCGGACAGATCCGCACCTAACTCACCCGTCCTGCCCCTAACCCGCCTCCTGTTTTTCGTTACCTTATGGCATTTACGAGTGCCATAGGGCTACCTTGTCTTAAGAAGAAAACTATGCATGGACCTTTCCTATCCCCGCCTCCCTCCCCGGCTAATCTAAACCCCTCCCCCCTGCCACTTCTGCCTATTCACTCCCCAAGGCGGCATAACTAAACTACTCTGCGCGGTAATCTATGTACCTAACTAATACGCATGCATAGTAGGCCATTTCCTAAAAATACGCACCTAAGAAGCAGAAGCTTCTTAAGTGTGAATACGGCCCTATATGATGATCCCAGCTTTTTTTCCCTTTTTTTCCCCTAGAGAAAGGCACACCAGGCGAAACATGCTTTGGTGGTAAGGGGGAAACCGAGGTGCAACTCGGTTTCCCCATGTTTTAATTAATCCATTGCTGCTGTTTTTGACTGTTTATGACACAGAGTTTGATTATTTTGATGTTTAAAGCTGTGAAAGATTTACATGGTGATATCTCTCATTGTACACAGTGCTGTTACTAGTGCCACTTATTTGAACTCATGTCATATTGTTCTCCTCCCCAAACTGATTAGAGGGACTTGGGCACTTATAGTGCAGTGTAGGGTCAGAAACACCCCCATTGTGGGGTCGAAGTTCCGCCGTGAGGAAGGCACTTGATTAGTGTTGTGTGGTGGATATAACTATCTATGTAATATTGACTGCCCACTTGTTGCTCACCAAGCTGGCAAAAACCGTGAAAGATTTACATTGGCATATCTCTCATTGTACACAGTGCTGTTACTAGTGCCACTTATTTGAACTCATGTCATATTGTTCTCCTCCCCAAACTGATTAGAGGGACTTGGGCACTTATAGTGCAGTGTAGGGTCAGATACACCCCTATTGTGGGGCGAAGTTCCGCCGTGAGGCGGAAGGCACTTGATTAGCGTTGTGTGGTCGATATAACTATCTATGTAATATTGACTGCCCACTTGTTGCTCACCAAGCTGGCCCAGTGCCCAGATATTTGTCTAGGCATAAGATTCTTATTGTACCTCTGGATCGGGGAGCTGCTTGTAGTAGATACAATTATTTGTGTATTGTCTACTTTTTGCTCTTCAAGTTTTCTCAAATTTGAGTCCATTCTGTTTCCTTGTTCATTTTTTCCAAGATCATGGTTACAACAGTCAGCAGCATTATTATGGACATTATAATTCTTTTTAGTATTTCTCCTCTCTTATTTTAATCACTTTAATTAAATGTTAAGATTTAAATGATACATATATCAATTTGTGAAACTTCTTGCATGATATTTATCAATAAAGTTTGCACTAACAAATAGTCTACTGTTTTCCAATCTGGGAAGTCTTCTCTTGATATAGTATATAGCCAGCGTAAAAGACACCAAGGCACACAATATACTTCCACTATTCTGAGTTCTATATAATATCTTAATGAATTATGAATAAGTGCTGAAGTGGAAGAAAATAAGATAAATTCCTATAACTAACTGAGGATGTGTCAGAAGGACAGATGGGCATTTCTTTGATGTGAGGTCCATGAAACACTGCAAAATTGGATCTCACTAACTGGAATATGGACAACCATAAGAAAGGATGAAAGTATTGTTTATTAGAGAGAAGGCAACAAGGTATAAACACAGTACATGCACAATTGTGATAAACATGATGTATACTGTTATTTTCCCTCATAAATTACCTCACATAAGGTGTCATTATAGATGTTCTGAAACTCAGCAAGAAAGTATATGTATAATCTTCATTTAATTATTTGTTCTCTTAAATGAACCAGTCACTATGTCTTTCTTACACTGGAAGCCTTCCAAGACTTCAGTCTAGGTTAATACTCAGCAGCTGAGCAGGTAAACAAATTCCTTGAACATATACTAATTATTCCTATAAAATAATAATTTTCTGTCCACAACTGGGTATCATATCTTTAAAGTTATTGGTAAAATCCAGGGCAAGATTTACTAAACTGCGAGGTTGTAAAAGTGGAGATGTTGCCCATAGCAACCAATCAGATTCTAGCTGACATTCTCTAGTATGTAATAGGAAAGTGAGAGCTAGAATCTGATTGGTTGCTATGGGCAACATCTCCACTTTTCCAAACCCGCAGCTTAGTAAATCTGGTCCTTCACAGTTCAACTACCTTTCATGTTGTTAATTTGGATTGTGGTTGTTTTTCCATACTGCACATTCTCAGAGCTGTGTGAGAATCCCTGCTAATCCATTAAAATGCATTCTAACCCATCCAGTCTTAGGAAAAATCACTCTTCCAATATAGGGGTTGGGCTGAATTCACAATGGGGAATTCCCTCTTAATATACAGTATAGGTTTCATCTCTTTACGTGCACCTATCCTGACCTCCGTAAAGTCAGGTTAGACATCAACAAGAGGAAGTACTGAAGTGAATCCAATCAGTACAACCACCTAGTTGTTTAAATATATCAACATATTTTCCATGTAATGAAATCATGGTGCAGTAATGCAAGGATTTTCAATTTTCTGCACTATTTCAGTGGGCATTGTGGCACAAATACCATTAAGAATTGTACATAACAACTATATAACAAGCCATAATGGAAAACAGTTTGAGTAACATAGGCATCATGTCCAAACATTGCGGATATAAAGGCGGGTGATCATAAATATAGAGAGCAGTGGGGAAAGAAGGGAATTGACGGAATAGTGAGAAGAGGGCGGTATAGAGAGAATAGTGGTGGAGGAGTATAGAGGGAGCTGAAAAAAATATGGGAAAGATACATGGTGGAGAAAAATAAAAGGGGAGGAGTCAATACTAAAAGGAGGAGGTATTCAATTAACTGCCCCCCCAAATAAAAAATAAAATAAGCACAGAGAGGGGTGTTCATGATGTGCCAGTGAAGGAAGAGATATTGGGCTTCATTTACAAAGATTAGCACAGCGAGCACTAATCACGTAAGTCCGGCAATATCATGGTACATATTTACAAATACTTACCTCTCCAATGAAGTCTAGTGATGGTCAGCGAGCCTTTTTGGGACTTGTAAAATGTCAAGTTCCGAAATAAAAAAACACTTTGCTTGCACCTGGACCCTGAGACAGACGCGTCGTCCCTTCAGGTAAGTTTTACTCTCTCTGTTTTTTTGGGGGTTTTTTTTGCTTCTTTTAAGAAATGTGTTTATTTATTTGTTAATTAAAAAAAAGTTATATATTGTTTTAACCTTTTTTTTATGCAGCTTTTAAAACTATTCCAGTGGTCTCCCAATATATTTCCCCCTTTTCCTCCCCCTAATAACAGCTATTAGGGGGAAGAAAAAGGGGGTATATAGGGACATTGCTGGAATTTTTTTCCTAACGCCATTGTTAACATATCGGCACTGGTTGTTAAAATTTGCACCAATACTTACTAAATTCATTAGAGCTGGCTGGCGGTCATTAGTGTTAATGCTATAGTTGATGGTAGCATTGTAAATAAAGAAAACTTTGATTTCATGCGATAAATCCCATTTTCAAGAGCAAAGAACTAGAGAGCTAATATTGCAGTTGTTGCAGTCTCCGAGTCTCCGGTCCGATGGCCTGCTTTGTGAAATAGAGACAACCAAAAGGCTGTCTCTATTTCGAATAGGGGACCATTTTAGATTTTATTTTTTTTATTTTTTTATTTTTAAATCTTTTTATTTTATTTTCGGTTTTCCACAAGTTTAAACAGTGCAATTATGAGCAAAAAACTTTTACAATAAAACCGAGTGAAATGTAGACAAGCATAATACAGGCATAATACAAGCATAAATTGCCGAAGCAAATGGGCTAACAGCCAGACTAACAGTAAAACTTATTAAAGGTAAGCAAACATATTAATTGTTATAAAATGTTCAACAGTATGGGGGAAGGGGAACATGGGGGGGACCACCTAGTTGTTTAAATATATCAACATATTTTCCATGTAATGAAATCATGGTGCAGTAATGCAAGGATTTTCAATTTTCTGCACTATTTCAGTGGGCATTGTGGCACAAATACCATTAAGAATTGTACATAACAACTATATAACAAGCCATAATGGAAAACAGTTTGAGTAACATAGGCATCATGTCCAAACATTGCGGATATAAAGGCGGGTGATCATAAATATAGAGAGCAGTGGGGAAAGAAGGGAATTGACGGAATAGTGAGAAGAGGGCGGTATAGAGAGAATAGTGGTGGAGGAGTATAGAGGGAGCTGAAAAAAATATGGGAAAGATACATGGTGGAGAAAAATAAAAGGGGAGGAGTCAATACTAAAAGGAGGAGGTATTCAATTAACTGCCCCCCCAAATAAAAAATAAAATAAGCACAGAGAGGGGTGTTCATGATGTGCCAATGAAGGAAGAGATATTGGGCTCCATTTACAAAGACTAGCACAGCGAGCGCTAATCACGTAAGCCCGGCAATATCATGGTACATATTTACAAATACTTACCTCTCCAATGAAGTCTAATGATGGTCAGCGAGCCTTTTGCCAACATCATTCGGTCTCACTCGGAGACTAAGTCCTGGTAAATGCACAGTAGCTGCCTTTTGGGACTTGTAAAATGTCAAGTTCCGAAAGGAAAAAACACTTTGCTTGCACCTGGACCCTGAGACGCGTCGTCCGTTCAGGTAAGTTTTACTCTCTTTCTGGTTTTTTTTTTGGTTTTTTTTTGCTTCTTTTAAGAAATGTGTTTATTTATTTGTTAATTCCAAAAAATAGTTATATATTTTTTTAACCTTTTTTTTATGCAGCTTTTAAAAGTATTCCAGTGGTCTCCCAATATATACCCCCCTTTTCCTCCCCCTAATAACAGCTATTAGGGGGAAGAAAAGGGGGGTATATAGGGACATTGCTGGAATTTTTTTCCTAACGCTATTGTTAACATATCGGCACTGGTTGTTAAAATTTGCACCAATACTTACTAAATACAGCGATCAGCCGGCCCGCATTCATTAGAGCTGGCCGGCGGTCATTAGTGTTAATGCTATCGTTGATGGTAGCATTGTAAATAAAGAAAACTTCGATTTCATGCGATAAATCCCGTTTTCAAGAGCAAAGAACTAGAGAGCTAATATTGCAGTTGTTGCAGTCTCCGGTCCGATGGCCTGCTTTGTGAAATAGAGACAGCCAAAAGGCTGTCTCTATTTCGAATAGAGGACCATTTTAGATTTTTTATTATGAATGGGTGAGTGTGCCGATTAGCATACTCACACATTCATTTTCACAGACCCACCGGATGACAGCTACGGAGAGGTGAGTAACCCTCTCCAGGGCATTTTAGTATTAGGGGTGGTTAGGGTTAGGTGCTTAGGAAGGGAGGGTTAGGGTTAGGACCATAGAAGGAGAGGGTTAGGCTCAGGCTGCGGGGAGAAAAGAGGGTTATGGTCAGGCTGCGAGAAAGGGAGGGTTAGAGTCAGGCTGCGGGGAAGGGAGGGTTAGGGTTAGGGTAATGGAAGGGGAGGGTTAGGGTTACAATTAAGGGTTGGGGTTAGTTTAGCACTGACTGGGAGAGAATGGCCATATCGAAATAGGGTCGTTCTTTGCGGGGACCCACACCCTTGAACTGCAAGGGGAGGCAACTTTCAATTGTGAATGCAGAATTAGAATATAGAGCTGAAGAATATGAACAAAAGAATATGCAAATGTGGTGATTCAGGCTTGCACTGCTGCAGCTCTCTGCATCCAAAGGGGAGTTACAGTGGAAGGAAAGGGTGGATTGGTGTAACCAATTTACAAGTTCAGGGTGTGTTCCTGCAAATGAGTTCAATGGCCCTGATCCACACCAAGGCTTCTCAATGCTGCTCAGCACTGTAATCATCATGACTACACAATATACATAGCCCCTAGGCACATAGATTAACTACGTGCTGTCACAAACCACGGTACTTACCGCATTAGGGGTCAACTGTCTGCTGCCCTTTCTGGCCATTACCATGCTTTCAGGACTATTTCATGGGAGTTGCCATCTTGGAATCATCCCATGACTTGTTGCAGCCATTCAGAGTCCAGCTCTAGGAAACACATGACCAGGCTATCCAAACCTGGTCATGGGCGGTCTATTTAAACCCAGAGCACTGTGTCCACAGTGCCAGAACAACTTAGTCATTCAAGGTGTCTGGTTCCTGTCTGCTCCTTGGTAGATCTCTGTCTGCAGTCTTCAGCTTGCAACAATCAGCCTGTAAAACTAGCCACCAGTAATCAGCCTGATTATCCCAGTCAGCACTGAACAGTGTGCAGATTTCTATCCCTGCTTCAGATCTCTGTTGTCTGCAGGTTGTCATTCCTGGTCCAGTCCAGGTTAAGTCAAGTCCTGTTTCAGTTCATGTCTCCTGGTCCAGTCCAGGTCAAGTCCTGTTCCAGTTCATGTCTCCTTGTCCAGTCCATGTCAAATTAAACCCTGTTCCAGTTCGTGTCCATTCCTAGTCCAGTCCAGGTCAAGTCAAGTCCAGTGTAGTCCAACCAAGCTTATCAAGTCTAATCCAGTCCTGGCCCAGTCCATTTAGGCTTGTCAAGTCTAATTCAGTCCTGGTCAAGTCCAGTCAAGCTTGTTTTGTCTATTCTAGCCAAGCCTGCCTTGTCCACTCCAGTCAAGCTTGTTTAGTCCAGTCCAGCCAAGTCTGCTTTGTCCAGTCCAGTCAAGCCTTGCTGTGTATCTTGACCCTTTGTCCACTACATGAGTAGATCATATATCAAACCCTCTAGCTTCCAACTCCAAGCTGAAACCCTATGACGTCCCAAGGAACCCAGAGCAGATACTCCACCAAGTAAGTCCGTGATACGTGTGGTCTTTAAAGACCGCACATGTTTTTTAAGGTAAGAGGAGGCGTGCCACAGCAGCCTCTGTGAGAAGTTAGGTACAGTGGGTGGGGGAAGGGATTTTCAGTGCGTATTTTCCCTTCTTTAGGCACTTAAAAGCAGGGTCAGGTTTTGGGAGTGCACCGGACTGCATCCTATGGATCACACACTTAAGTGTGAATTCGGTCCAATGTCTTATTCCAGGAAACTGCTGACGACCGAGACTCTACAGCTATATAAAATCATTGTGATAGAATTAAACCTTGTAACGAAATGGAAATGTTGTTTATTCTTTGCGCTGACAGCCCACATAAATCAGGGTAAACTTGCTGATCATTTTATTTATATAATCCAAAAATTAAAATTAATCCAAAAGTTATTTGGTTTCTAACTATACTATGACTGAATGATTTTTTTTTACAATCGCATTGTAGTTTAACAGAGAATACTCGCATGATGCATAACTGAACTGTGCTTCGCAAACAACCACACTTGTGTACAGAGACACAGCTATACTTACGTTCCTGCAGGGATCACTCTTAAATCACCCACTATTTGCCCGTGCAAGATGCATTCTTTTTTGCATTGAGTTTTCAGTGTGTTTTCTGACTTTGATTACTTACTATGATTCTGAGCAGTCTTAGCAATAAAAGCATGTTAGTTTAGTGATTGGGAATAAACAGAAATCATGAAAATCCTGACATATTTCTTTATATTCCTTTATGCAAATGGTAACCTAATATAGATCAGGGTGGATCCCAGCGGGAAGCCTTAGATGCAGGCAGGGGGCGGAGCTTGACAGTGCGATTTATGCAAATAGCATCATTAAGCCTGCCCCTTGACTATCAATTACCCCTTTTGGGGTTTCATAGGGATGGGGGTGGGGCTTGATGAAGCAATGTGCGTCATCAAGTCCCTCCATGTCCCTAGCAACACTTGTAAACTAGTGTTGCCAGGCAGGGAGGCAGGACTTGAGGCTGTGGTTTTATGGAAACCACGAGCCTCAAGTCCCTTGTGGGAGAATTGCCGGCTCACCCGGGATACCAGGAGAACTGCCGGACATTCCAGGAGAGCCAGCAACTATGATATAGATGAAAGGACAGAGTGGACATTTCTCTGGCACACCTCAAATAATAATCCTTTTATTTGGTATTAAACCAAATGATGTGCCCCTACAAGAAGAACTACATGCCACATTTGCATCAAATGTGCAGGATGTTGAAATGGTAATGCCTTTTCATATTTCCTGGAACATGACCTTTCAGACAGTATTTTCTTTTTTTGCAAGTTATCTCAAGTTTTGACATTTTCCTTTTTAAAGTTATGGAAACTAGAAGGTGACATCTGACAGGGAGATAAGTGCTGCATCATTGTTAAAGCCAACTTAAAAGATTTGCATGTGAATGGCACTATTGATAAAAATATAAGAGAGCAACTAGAGTTCACCATTCTGCAAGTAATAGAAGCAGGCTTATTGAAGAAGTGAAGTAAAGACGTTTAGGAGGTGTATGTGTATCTGGATGTATATACTATATTAAAATATGATAATATGCCATGTAAATAATTTACTGTATTAGAGCTCTAAAGGTTTAACTAAAGATTTTCCATATATATCACTAGTTGTAATCCAGCTTTACATGAGGAAGCATAGATAGTAAGTAGTTGCTCCTTCACAACTACTATTAAGTCTATTGCCCCATCTCAGGGTGAAAGGGGATTTTTACATTTCATTGTGAATCTGTTTCGGTCAAACTGGTTAATAAAAGGAATTCTCAGCAAACAGGATCGCAGCCACCTAATCAGAACAACACTGAGTAGCCACAGATACTGCCGAAATAAAAGATAACCTGAACACTAATACCACAGTTGTACAATATATTTTATAATAGTAAAACAGTGAAGACAGTGTACTTTTTGATTATATTACATCATACCAAGCAAATGATAATTATATAATTAATAAAGATAGGGATCACATATAAAAAAAAAATATACAACATGGTAATAAAAGTGTCCTTTAAAGTAGTCAGATAAATAGGCACATAGAGACCTAGGTAATGGTGACAGTTCAGCAGATGTAGATTATTAAACAATAGGAACAGCATTTCACAGAACAAAGGACTAAAGGAAAAGCAGGAAATAGAGATTGTTATCCAGTGGCTTCCACCTTCTGCATTTTCAATGCCACAATTGTTGCTGTGATAAAATGCATTTAGATGTACTAAGACTGAAAATAAAAAGACAATGTAGTATGGAAAACATGATAACAATTGTTTTAAGCATTATGCATATAGGGTATTAGAGGTAAGAATGTAAATACTTCATCGTATTCAGCCATTTAGAAGATTATTAATGTTACGCTCCCTTACATTGGAGTCAAGCCAATAATGTGAATGTGCCATAGCCAGAGATACATAACAGAGCAAGGTCCATGACTATGTTACTCATCGAGCTCAGCGCCGGTCCAGAGAAGGACCACGCCGGACCAGAGGCGCAGAGTCTAACCCCAAGCCAGGTATTCACCAGGGCCCCTGATGGTGGGGATGGACTTGGCTGCAGGCAAAGGGCAGGTTGCGGCCCTCTGGACAAGCGCACAGACACAGAGATGGTGAGGCGATAACCAAGGAGAGCAGGGGTAGTAGTTGCAGGCAGAGTAGACACTTCTACTGAAGCTGGAGATGATGAGGTAATTGGAGCTGTGCTGGAATCAGAGGTACAAGAACACTGGAGCAGGACTTGGAGAGAAACCAGGAACCAGATGGAGAAACCCAAACAGGAACCATGGAGCCAGAGCACATGAGAGAACTCACGGACACAGATTAGCAGGCTAAGGTAGCTGGGCTTTAAGTAGAGCAGGTGCTGAGGCAGTCCAGCAAGGTAACAAGTGCACCTGAGAGATCATGCTGCAGTAGGGAGTGAACCAGGAAGTGCAAAGGCAGACGGAATCATGTGACAGGTAGAATGTAAACAAAGGCAATGTGCAGGGAATGAAGGAATCATGACAGACTACAGGTATGTGTCCAAGATGAGATTGAGTATAAGAAGATTATGAAAAGACTTGTAATATTAGTGAGTGAACCAGGAAGTGCAAAGGCAGACGGAATCATGTGACAGGTAGAATGTAAACAAAGGCAATGTGCAGGGAATGAAGGAATCATGACAGACTACAGGTATGTGTCCAAGATGAGATTGGGTATAAGAAGATTATGAAAAGACTTGTAATAGTAGTCAGTAAACTTGGATAACAGAAAAAACAGTATGTCAAGGCCAAGGAGTGAGAGTCAGTGTGACCAGTCCACCATGTGTGAGAATGTAAGATGTTGTGTTTAGAACTGTACTGCCTCTAGAAGTAGGTGCATTGGAGAAACAAATCTCTAGCACCCAACAGAAGAAGCCATCAGAGCAATTCCATAGTTCGTCTTGTTGTCTTGGGCAATCGGTCACCAGCTTTATTTTCTTTTAAAAAGTTGCCAGGTCTGGTCTAGTCATCTCTGCTCATACCCCCAAATGCACATATTCCAGTCCTGCATGTAATGTCAATCAAAAGTAAAAATCTATAAAATATATATATATTTTTTAATGTTCATTAAGGCCTATGTACTGATTTTATCTTCTATACAAGCAAAAGAATAGTTTGATAGTTTAATAAAAGTCTAAGTTGGATTTCATGTGTAATAACACTATGACCCTAACCCTGTGATGATGTCATGTGGCATTGAAAACATTTACATCAATTATCCACTCTACCTTTGAACAATAAGTAGACCAAGACTTCTGGATATTTGGGGGGGCAGCATCACAAAGGCAAATCCATGTGGATTATTCAGCTTTTGTCCTTCACGGGGGATGGTCCTTGCCTTTCATTCCCACTCAGTGTGTCAGGACATTTGTGTGTGTAACTAGGCTGCATGTTTTATATGACAATATAATCACAATGAGAAAACTTTTACATGCAAACGTTTCACTGGGAATATGTTAAAGCAATATTTTGTAATAAATCAAGCCAATGGAATTACAATTATAGTATAGCAGACATTTAAGACTAGTCTCTATATAATGGTTCTTTGGGTTTTGTGTAACATCTTGCAAAACTGCTCATTTGACCCCAAGCTATGTAATATGACTCATAACAGAAATGATAGTAGAATTTCACTTACTTTGTCTTTGATTTATGTGTGTTGTTAATGTTTACATTTATATATGAAAATGTATCAAACTAAATGCAAATGGAAAGTTCTTTACAGAGATCAACTCAGATATTATCAAAATATAAAGAGTAGCTCTAAATCACTCTGCAGTTCCTTAACATATAAAATACAGTAAAGTGTTTTTTTTCTAGATTTGTGAGCAGAATACAACATACCTCCACATTCTCCCATATTCATCCATGTCTGCTCAGCTTCAATAGTTACAAATGTGATCCTCCTGCAAATGCAAATGCTGACTTAATCAATAGGTCAACTATTAGAAGAGCTACAACAGAACAAGTACAGGGACAAGATTCTCCAAAAAGAAAGGGGGGGAAAGATGCTGGGCCTGATTCAGACTTAAGAAGGAGCTTGAAATTAAAAGAGGAAAGTTACTCCTGGGCTAAACCATGTTGATTTCAGGGGAGTCATATTTCATCTGTTGCAAACAGTATTAGAGTTCAGAGGTTGCATTTCCCAGCCCAAGTCTAAATAACTGTGTAAAAGTAAAGCTGGTCAGTATCTGTGTATAGTAAGCAATTCAAAGATTATCCATGCAAGCAAAAAAATACAATTAACTTGACTCCCCCTGAAATCAACATGGTTTTGCCATACCTCCCAACATTTGAGAATTGGAAAGAGGGACAAAATTTTGCGACATGGCAGGGGTGTGTCATGTACCTGCCAGTGGGTGTGTCTGGGGAAAGTGGGTGTGTCTTGCACCACGGCTGGTCTAGTACCTGCCCCTTTTATTAATTCAGCCATCCACATGTCTGCCCCTTATTATTTCTCCAAACAGCCATATGTCCGCCTCCATATGTCTGCCCCATTTATTATTTGTCCAGCTTCCATATGCCTGCCCCTTTGTTGTTTTTCTAGCGTCCATGTCTGCCCCTTTATTATTTGTGTAGCCTCCATATGCCTGCCACTTTATTAAATGTGTGCCCTTAGTATATGTCTACCCCTTTATTTTTTGTCCAGCCATCCATATCTGCCCCTTATTATTATGTCCAGCCATCCATATCTGCACCTTATAATTATGTCCAGCCACCCATATCTGCCCCTTATTATTATGCCCAGCTTATATACCTCGCCCCTTATTATTATGCCCAGCCATCCATATCTGCCCCTTATTATTATGCCCAGCCATCCATATCTGCCCCTTATTATTATGCCCAGCCATCCATATCTGCCCCTTATTATTATGCCCAGCCATCCATATCTGCCCCTTATTATTATGCCCAGCCATCCATATCTGCCCCTTATTATTATGCCCAGCCATCCATATCTGCCCCTTATTATTATGCCCAGCCATCCATATCTGCCCCTTATTATTATGCCCTCCATCTCTGCCCCTTTGTGCCAGCCTCCATATCTGCCCTTTTGTGCCAGCGTCCATTTTTGCCGCTTAGTGTCAGCCTCCATATCTGCCCCTTTGTGCCAGCCTCCATAATTGCCCCTTAGTGTCAGTCTCCATATCGGCCCCTTAGTGCCAGCCTCCATATCTGTCTCTTAGTGCCAGCCTCCATATCTGCCCCTTTGTGGCCTGCCTCCATATCTGCCCCTTTGTGCCAGCCTCCATGCCAGCACATTTTTTTCTTTTCTCACTTACCTTTGATGTCTTCTGCCTTCTTCGCGCGGCTCCTATCCGACCCTCCCTCTCCCCGACATCTGCTGTGCAGTCACGTGATTGCTGGTAATACAAGACTCCTACAGGAGCCCTGTAGGACCAAATCTCTTTGGTAGAATGGCACTGATCGCATAGGTTCGGTCACTGCCATTCTCAGTAACAGGATTGGTCCTACAGGGCTCCCGTAGGAGCTCTGTATTTACTGTACTGTGCTGGAAAAGCCCTGCCGCATATACCGCATGGCTTTACAAAAAAAAAAACACAACGCGGGACAGTCCCCCGCTGGAATCGGGACAGTTGGGAGGCATGGTTTTGCCCAGGAGTAACTTTCCTCTCTTAGGGCTGGATCCAGACTTAAGTAAGAGCTTGAAATGAGTTACTCCTGGACTAAATCATGTTGATTGCAGGGGAGTCAAGTTCATTGTATTCTTTGCATGCAGGTATATATCTTTCTTACTGCACACAGATACTGACCAGCTTTACTATCACACTCTAATCAGCCCTTAATTTCAAGCTTCTTCTTAAGTCTGAATCAGGCCCTCTGTTTATAGTGTATAAGTAGTATAAAGTATCTAGTATATAGTAGTAGTATTTTTTTTACTATGTCCAGTAGCTAATCTATTATTTTTCTAGGCACAACAGATTTCTGCCAGTGAGTTATTAATTCTGTGTACGCATACAGCCTAGGGTCTCACCTATGGACTTGCAATTTGTCTAATTGTTTACTACGTGCCTACCTAACAAACACACACTTCTCCTAGTTTGCCTGTTACTTTGGATTTGTGTTAGCACCATGGTGCTACAAATAAACATTAAACTTCAAATCCTTGTCTGAAAGTTACATTCTGAAACAGTAACTTGCAGGGGTGGATTGGGAATTTAAAGTGGCCCTGGAAAAAAATATGTAAGAGGCCACATGTGGATTGTATCAACTACAGACTGAAAAAAGTAAATGGGATTATAACAAAATAAAGAACCTTTAATATATAATGTGGACAGGTTATGTGGAGCCAATTAAATACAAGAACAAGTGTTGAAATCCATGGGCTAGATCCAGAACTCCGCTTGTAATACGTTTCCTCGCATAGCGTATTTACGCGTGCTCACGTACGTATATGCAACACGTATTTACGCAGCTAAGCATGCCCATACTGTACACTTTAAATACAAACCCTTGCCTACATAGCGTATTTCAGACGTATTTTAGACTCTCGTAAAATTGGCACGCCCACACGTAAGGATTTACGTGACACATACGTGAATGGCCCATACGTTACAGAGCGTATTTTCTATGGTGTGCATGCGCAGTACTTACTAAAACGTGATTTTATGTCTCTGCCACGAGTAAATTCGCTCACAAGCGTTGTTCTGAATCTGGCCCAATGTTACAATTAATTACAATATATACTGAGTATATACTGAGTAGTATTTCATAATACAATATATATTTATAGTGTTCACTATGCAATGTAGAGAGCGATCTTGTGACCACCATCTAATACAGAGAGAATCCTCCTAGTGACCACCACCAAATGCAGAGAGCATCCTACTGGCCACCACCAAATACAGAGAGCATCCTATTGACCACCACCTAATACAGTGAAGATCCCATTGACCACCACCCCATTTAGAGAGTATCCTAGTGACCACCCCCTACTACTGTCAACATCCTAGTTACCTTGAAACACAAAAGAGGGCCTGCTGGTGGCCCCCAAAGGTAATCAAAAATATAAAAACAATTACGGCAATACAACTTCATGTGAGGGAAGGGGGAGGGGACATAGTCAATGTACATTAAAGGCATGTTCAAGCAGCTGAACCTGACCGGATCGCAGACATAAAGGTGTAAGTATATACAGCTTGTGGCAAAACATTTGCTCTGGCACAAGGCATGCCTAAGTTTAGAGAGCTGATGAAAGCTGACACTCCACAATCTATTGCAGAGCATTGCATTAACCTTTGCCGTTCAGAACACAATACAAGATGTATGGGAATGCTGCTTATGGATAGTGTATAAATAAATATATTTATAGCGATAAATAATATATGTGTATATACATACATACAGTTTATTCATTTACTTTAGAAATGTATAATATACTCATGACTATACTTTTAGTGCATTAGCATTGTCACTGAAGTGCCCACAAAGAGCACATAGGCAGCATTTACAACAGGGGTGTTTTTAGAAATGAAGGGGCCCGTGTGCAGACCCCCCACACGGCCCCCCCTCTTCCCAACCCCATCTATATCTATACAAATGGTGACAGTCTCCACCAGCCTTCCATTCCCAACAGTGCACTGCGCGCGGGCATCACGCAGGGATGTCAGGCGTGCGTGCACTGCGCAGCCTCACGCTCTGCAAACAGAAGAGGAGCGCGAGGCTGCGAGTGCACTGTTGGGAACGGAAGGCTGGTGGGGACCATCACTGTGTGTACAGATATAGGTGGTACTGGGATCCTCCATTGGGTGCAGGGTGAGTGTCACGGGCGGCCCCCTTGTCTGCACCCATGGTAGATACGCCACTGGAAAGGAGATAGATGGGTAATCAAATATACATGGACCATAGAAGACCCACAATGCCGTAATATTAGTAGTTACTAGGTGACATTGCACTGACTATTTACAATTTCCTTTCACACCCTGTCACATCTCCGCTGACCATCACCAAAATTAATCTGCAAATAAGTGAAATCTGCAACAGTTAGACTGTAAGAGTACAGTCCACCTTTGTAACTTTGCACTGTTGCCAGTATCAGGTACTTGGTAGAATGAAGCAATTTCTGTGCATCATATCTCTTGTTCCCAGTGAGTTTCTGAATCCTATATAGTTAATGAGAACAAACTGAATCCTTGCAAATCTATTGTCGTGCATTAAAACGACCAGATGAGAGGCGACAGGAGCTGTAGTGTAGTGAGAATAGGAAGCCTTGCTGCTCTTTATAATAAATGTTTATTTAAAATGATATAAAATAATCTCCTTTAGACACATATATTGTCGGATCCCGCTAAATAATGAATATTGACTTCTTATATGCATATATCTTTTGACCCAACCAGGTTTGGAGCGCTGAGTTGTCCCTTCACAGGCACTTTTTGTGTCTGGGTAGTGTGACTGTTTCCATATAACCTGACTGGTCTATTATATGACATGTTTGTTACTAATCAGTGTAGATTTAAAACTATTGTAAAAATAACAATCGCTATATAAAAACCTTTTCATAAATAAACCAAGCACGAAAGAAATACACCTAGATAAGACACATAGGGGCAGATCCAGACCTACGGCTGCCCGTAGCTGTAAGCGTAAAAAAAGCGCCCATAAGTACTTACTGCGCATGTGCACGGCAGATGTTACACAATATAACTCTGAGCATATGGGCCTTGAGCATAACAGCTTCATAACAACGCATGAAGGGGCGTTCCAGCTATATGACACCTGTAATTACGCTTCGGGGGCGGTGTTTAAATCGCACAGTATGGCCGTGCTTAGCGTCATAACTACACATGGAGACTACGGACGCCAGCAGTTGCGCTTTGAAAAGTTAGGGCAGGGTTTAGTCGGCGTAAATCAGTACGAGCAAGGATAGTGCCTTGGGGCGTGCTTCATAGGTACGCTGGCGCAAATACGCTATGCACAAGGGCGTATTATTTGTGTAGGTCTGGATCAGGCCCATAATGGTTATGTCAATTATTACAAAACTCTACAAAAACCACCACAATTCTGTTGCCAGTGACAGGGATTAGCCA
>WWET01000575.1:568938-581800 GCA_011038615.1 Limnodynastes dumerilii | reverse complement strand
CCCCGGCCCGGCAAAGTCCCGGGTTTTTGGCTCAGTGTGAACGGGGTATAAGTAATGTTTTATCCATGTGTACAAGAAGCATTACTTACACTTCTGTTGTAGCCGTTCACACTGAGCCTAGGCCCGGGATTTTCGGTCTTGCCCCGGCAAAGTCCCGGGTTTTTGGCTCAGTGTGAACGGGGTATAAGTAATGTTTTATCCATGTGTACAAGAAGCATTACTTCTTGTACACTTCTGTAACAGAGAGCGAGAGAGAGAGAGAGAGAGAGACAGACAGACTTGTACAGTTGTTGAGCAAATGGGATTGTTTGGGAATGGAGCATTGATTATTTTATTATATGTACCTATCTGTTTTTTAAAGTGGAAACTATCCACAAAAATGGAAATGCATGTCATTTCTTTAGCATTCAGTGGTATATTTAATGTCTCTAAAGATATGGGGGGGGGGGTTCCCATTGCAACCAACAAGATTCTAGGTATGGTTTGTTTAGTATATTTCCTGTTGCTATTGGCAACATCTTATTTTATATTAGCATCTTGAAATATAACCCTCTGCCATTTTGTGGATTAAACCAGTAATCTTAACCATACCTCAGCAATTTGAGAAAAGGGCACAATATATTTCTTTCATGGTCTGCTCAACCACACACACACAATGAGGCCATGCCCCAGTCTGTAACAGATATGGTACAGTCCCATCAAAGGAAGGACTGAGGTAAAATGGCCACCAAATGGCTGTTTTATTGTTTTTGTTATGTTTGTTTTTCTGATTGGAAATAGCTGTAGATATTAATTTGAAGAGAAAAGTTTTTTTTTACCAATGTATGCAAGCTACCAAAGGAGACTCAATAATTGCTTTCACAGAGTTCATTTCCCTAGCTGAGAGATTAATATCCTGCTTGTTGTGTTCAAGAAATTTGAGGCATCGGAATACAATGGTAGCACATGCGGGTTGATGTTCTAAGTGTTATAAATTAGGTTAAGCATAGTGTGGAAAGAAATGCTGCTGTTACCTTTCTCTCTAAGCAACAATACAAAATAAAATCAGACAGTCTGCTGTAAAAGTAAATGATGTCAGATCAGGGGTTGACTAAAAGACCTGATCATTTCCTATACTAGTTTTTTATTCTGGGCTCTGCAATGGCAATATGGATGTACCTCATATTATAATAATAATAATAATATTAATAATGATGCAGCTGCTTTATAGACATGACCCCATGCCTGGCTGCACAAGCAGAAAAAAGCCATTGTTCTTGCCAGCATCTCCTGGCTCAGTATCGACAAGTCAGTTCTCGGAAGATTAGTGAAGCTGATCCCATAATCTTTCCCATATCTGGTCTAGTGATTTCTGTTGCGTGGACAAATGTGGGCTCTACAAAGGGCCTGAAAAGTTATTTTTTCAGTGCTAGGAGCAGGTTTTACCACTATGAGATAACGGAGGCTTTGATTATTAGCATTATTAACATTTATTTGTATAACTCCACTCCAGACTCCGCACTGTTTTAGTAATGTACGTGTTAGTAAAAATGTTAAGCTGTTGGCAAAAAGACAGGTAATGTAAGAGAGAGACTGCTTGCTAGCATACAATCAATCAATCAATCGGTAATTGGGAAGAAGTGGTTACTAATATATATGAGCCCAGTCACATCAGTGTTTGGTGATCAGTACGTTGTTTTTCTTCAGAAGAAAAATAGCTGCTTTGCATTTTCTGCCTAGAGGTGTGGTATTTATTTGTAATAGCCTAGAGAGGTCACAAAAATCCCACGAAAAAGTGAGGGAGGGATCTTCTATTTTCTATTTGTTTTTCTTTTCTTTAAATAAATCACTTTGACGTGATTAGACTATAGGTGTGAACACCCCTCTGCCATAGATGCTATACCTGGGAACCTGCTGTTGCAGTTGAAACTGACTGACATTACTCATGGACATCTGCACATGTAAATGCTGGGACTTTTAGTCCTCCGTACTAGCAATTATAAATTGAGTTATTGGTTGTTTGAGGAAGCAAAGCCTGAAAGTGGCATTAAACATAATGTAATATCACCTTTACAGCTAGAGTGTAAATTATAAATATATCGTTTACATGATAAAATGGAATAATAAGAAAAGGGTTTTTTTTAAATGATTTTTTTAATAGGTTTTTTTTTGTGGACAGTTGAGAAAGGGACTGCTGGTCACAGAAGCAATTGAACTGGCCTCCACTATCAGGTGCCAATTCTTTTAAAATGATCTCACAAAGTTTACATAATGAACAAACATGCATATCATAGAGAATATATACAATTCAATTTTCTTCCTATTTAAATAAAAATAAAAATATTCCTGCACATTACATAAACTTAAATGATTGTATCATATAAGCTCATTTACATTATGGTAGGCATTAGTTTTCTCACTACTGTATGGCCCTCCTACCCTGATGTAAGGTTGATGGCAACTGTGACAAGCTTGGGAAAGTTATGTGCCTTAATAAAAAAGGTTGTCACTCCCTGAGTCGCTATGTGAAACTTTCATGTTTCAGGAACATTTTTTATTTCTATAAAACATATAATTGTAGCTGTAAGCCAAACATCATCATCGGTGTGTGTCAGATATGTTCTATCTATACATTGCTGAAGCACTGGTCTGTATTATTCATTAGGCTCTATGGACTTTGGTTTGGATATCTGAATTATCTATCTGTAACCAAAGTTGTAGTATAAAGGACTATGTACAAAATGTATGCATTTTGTATTCCTTGGATGAATGTTACGGAAGAGCTGCCAATAGAGCTGATTTGTAACGAGTATCTAGGTCTGGATTCTTGGTGGCAGATGCTGCAATGGCTTTGTGGGCATGTTAGGTGGTGGTTGATTCTTGGAAAGCCGTCAAGCACATACTGCAGGCTGAGGAGCCTCCTGTAGTGTGAATTCATTATTGTTCTGTCAGGCATGCAAGGAATTTACTCCACAACTCTTTGTGGGGCTTGGTATTGTGTCGGTGACAATTGAAGTAAACCTTGCACATTCCAGCCACAAGCAGGGCTGACCCTGCAGCTTACATATTAATGTTTGTTCTGTTTAGGTTATAAATTAAAAAGAGTCATATCAGTAAAGGAATGTGCGATAAGCAGAGTTTAGTGTGGGAAGAATTGTTTCAGTAGCTTGCAAAATCAGACAGGTGTATTAACCCCTATTGCACTGTCTCCTCACTGTCTCCTCTCTGTCTCCTCTCTAGGGGCTGGATCCAGAGTTAAGTAAGTGCTTGAAATGAGTTACTCCTGGACTAAACCATGTTGATTGCAGTCGAGTCATATTTCATCTGCTACAAACAGTATTAGAGTTGAGAGGTGATGTTTCCTATCCCAAGTCTAAATAACTGTGTGATAGTAAATCTGGTCAGTATCTGTGTGCAGTAAGCAATTCAAAGATATATCCCTGCATGCAAAGAATACAATTAACTTGACTCCCCCTGAAATCAACCCAGGAGTAACTAATTTCAAGCACTTACTTATGTCTTGATCCAGCCCTAGGATCTTTAACTTGTACAAAGTTTTTTGTTTTTTTTTTATCTTTAGTTCCATCAGAAAATGGGAAAATAATTGCTAAGCAAAAAAACAAACAAGAGATTTCCTGTCTCATTTAACAGATAAATATATTTTTTAAATGTAGGAGGGAGGTCAATGTTAGGAATGTCCCTTCTACAGTGTTGTAGATGTCAATAAAGATTACGGGTTTGCAGTTTCTACAGTATAGTTAGTAAATAACTCTTCAGTATTTATGGTTTACATTTTTTTTTAAATCCATTTTTATGCAATCTGTCAATAAACTAATTTCCAAGAAATGCAGACAAGCTGCAAATCAATATTAAATGTGGTAATTCCGCAGCTGTTTTCAGCTACAAGCAGCTAGCATCCCAAAATATAGGTTCAATTTTTGCATTTGTGTCAATAACGTCTTAGCAATAGCTATAGAACCAGCATTGTTGGCCAGTGGCCGTGGCCTACAGCAAGCCTAAATTTGTCCATTCAAATTAGGGAAAATACTGACTTTAAAAAAGCGTAAAGCTTGAGACTGCATTGCTTCCTGTACCATACAACTACCCTTCTGGAGTTTTCTGAAAATCCTTTTGCAGTATTGGCTGAAATACATGTCTGTGGTGGTAATACTTAAGGCCAGGTACCTTAGTTGTGCCATAATGCATAAAAAATGTAGTATTGGAAAGAGTACGTGTTTGGTGATATCTTTATTTTGGTACACGATAAAAATCTTCTTTTTATAAATATAAATTGTTCTAGCTCTTATTGTCACTAAAGTTTTTTTTGTTTATTATCGAAACAATTAAGGATATTATTTTCCTCATCATTTTGGGTATAAGGACAATTTGTGGCTTTTTTTGTTGATTTATGACAACGTATCATTTTCCTTTCTTTTGCTATTAGAAGTGAACATACTGTATGTATCAGAATGTCTGTAGAAGAACATGTGCTCCTTTTTTGCATGAAATCATGTGGGCAGCCTTCATCTGCCAGTGACTCAATGTTTACTTCTTTCATAATCTTTATAACATTTTCTTCATTCACATTAATTCTGAGAAGTAGACAAAATGCCTTAAACTTTGTGGGGCTGTTCCAAAGTTAGGAGAAATATAAAAGAAAAAAGGACAAAATGTGCATGTCAGTAAACCGCTATTTAACTTCATGAGGAGACCAATTTAAAATGTGCAGAAAGAATTGAGATGAAAGCTGATGTGTTCTAACTCAACTCTAAATTCTGTCTTAAGTTTCGATTTTATAGGCTTAGATTTTGGTGCTGAGTGTGCGCCACGGGGCCCCCTGTTCTAAGTGGCTTGTGTGCAATGCACACCCTGCACCCATTATAGATACGCCTATGTCTTCTATGTCTGCATCAGCCACAGAGTGTTTTAGTCAGCTTAGATAATGTCATTTGGCAGGAAAAATGTGTAACTGGATGCCATTGACTTCCTTCCATATGAAGTCAGCAGGGACTTAAAAGAGATTGGTGAAACTGTCTGGTCACCTTAGTAAAAAAAAAATGAAAAAATGTGGAAGTGACTCAATCCAGCCCAATCTAGGACCGACCTGAAAAGCAGATACCATCGTTAGAGTAGGAAGTAGTTGCCAAGTCCGTTTATTGATACAATTCTTCAATCATTTTAGACATTTTGATCTCTCAAGGAAGCAACTAACTTATTAAAACTTCTATGTGCAACCAATACCATTTACTGCACTTGGGTCCAGATTTACTAAGCTACGGGAAAGGAAAAATCAAAATGTTGCCCATAGCAACCTTTCAAATTCTAGCTGACATTTTCTTTTATGTAATAGGAAAGTGATAGCTAGAATCTGGTTGGTTGCTATGGGTATCATCTCCACTTTTCCTTTCTCGCAGCTTAGTAAATCTAGTGTTTGGACTTGCTGACGATCTGTATAGCCAAAACTGGAATTTTACTTGTTTCCATTTGAAAACTCCTGAGTTAAGTAAGGCATATGTGGCCGTTTGTGGCTTGTTTTTTTTTTATTAAAACATCCACAAGATGAATTTTCCTAAGTACCTCATTATGGCGCATATAGTCAGGTATGTCTAGACCAGTGCTCCTCAACCTTTTCTCCCTGAAATTCCGCGGCACATCTAAGCCCTTCCCAGAATTCTGTGGCACACCAAAAGCAAAATATAAAAAAAAAAAAAATCGCAGCTAATAACTTTTTTTCTTATAACTAATCTACCTATGTTAGCCCCCCATCATGTGTCTGCAGACTCCCCAGTAGCTCCCATCATGTGTCTCCAGCCTCCCTAGTAGTTCCCATTCATGTGTCTGCAGCCTCTCCAGTATAACCAATTGTATGTCTTTAGCTCTCCAATATTCCACATTCATGTATCTGCAAGGTCTTCCAGTGCTTTTTCTCTTGTTGGAGGCATTGCACCGCGGCACACTTGGCAACATCCCGTGGCACACTGGTGTGCCATGGCACACTAGTTGAGGAGCACTGATCTAGTGCATGGACGCTGCCATCTTGGATTTGCCCACATGATCAGTATCAGCCAACCGGATGCAAGCTCTCCAAACCACATGATTCCATCTTCCAAGCACTCTATTTAAACCCAGAGCACTGTAACTGCGGGGCAATGTGCACGGAAGTGGTTCACTAATGTGCAGCTCTCTGCAGCAAGTATCTACGTGTGTGCAGAATAGTGCATCAGATAGAGGGGTAAGTGGCTGCCCCCTCACCATCCCCTCCATCCAGAACCCTGCTGATGCACTTGCACGTTGTCCTTCATTGCTTTTGTGAAGTAGACTATTCACCCATTTGGCCATATTTCCCATTCTCACTTTCATGTAGCATTTGGAATGATATAAAAATACTCTGGACTCCAATGATTGTTTAAAGTTAGCAATTGAGTATTTTCTTAGGAAAAAATAAACATTTTGGAACATGATAACTGGCCCTATTTCTCTGGCAGAGATCCCCGTTTATAGCTCTGGCATTGTGCTGTTGATAATTAGATACTTTAGCTTTATTTTGCCATAAAACATTACAGAATACTCTTATTCTGTTGTAATGGGATCGTGTTGGAGTGTCTTTAACTATATTATTAATATACATCAACACCTTGGTCTGGATCCAGAACTAAGAAAGAGAGCTGACATAACGTACATAAGTCATCTCTCATCATCATCTTCCATAACGGAACGCAGCCCATAAGGGGGGCCAGGACACCCACCATCCGTACGAGATTTGCTCCATTTAAATCGTACAGTAAGGGCTGGTTTTGACCCTTAGGTACAATCCTATCTGCCTCTGTATAGGGGTGCAGCCAAGGACCAAAGTGACCACAATGTAAATACAAGGAACAAGAGAGGTCCGGCGCTCCAAACATACATTAAATAACACTATGTGTCTGCACATAAATAAAAAGGAGGTTTAGTTCACAATATAGCTATATTGGGTTAAGCTCACCTGCCCAGCGTCAAGGCACCTCCTGTAGGTGAGTCCCTATCCATTTGCTATATGTGTACAAATGGAAGGGAGGGTTAGGACTGCATATACGCAATGTACGTAACAAAACGATACGTAGATTACATAAAATAGTTATTACACATGCATGGTAGCTATTATCAGTAAATTGCGGACGTATGTGGAAAATGTCCACAGTTGTGAATCCGGGCCTATGTTATAACAAAGATTCACTATATAATTGATAATTCAATATATTTCCATGTAGTTATCAGACATTGCGATTGTTTCTTGCAATGAGTGTGGCCACTTAACAATTTCCCAAATCCTTGTTTTTCTGTCTTCTATTGTATACATTCTAAAGAAGGTCTCCTCCTTTTTCATCAAGAACATTAATCTGGACACAGAGCTGATGTTTTATTACAGCTGTAAATGTCATTCACTAGGCAGAACAATCTTTATGTTTCTATTTGTAAGATGGCCATCTGATAAATCTTTCTTTAATGAATTAAAGCTGTCCAGTATACAATGTTATTACCCCACCCAGGCTTTTAACCATTCATTAGCATACAAGGGACATGTGGATTATCTCCTGTACTATAAGTATTATGCTATTAATAAATATGTTGTTGTTATAGGTAATATAAGATCTTTATGAAGAGTGACTGTATCAAGTTTTGTAAATATGTAACATGTCGGCTGCCCTTCAATGGAATGTTCTTCCTAAAGTGTATAATTAATGTATGGAAATATTGCTTAATGCACACAGTTTACCAATCTGTAATACAGTATTTGAACTTCACTAAATTAGAACTCTGGCTCTTGGGTGTACTCTACATGCCTCATTTCAAGTTAGTAATACATCCAGATAGGAGGTGTAACATGCATTTTGGGAAAAATTAAATAGCATTTGTAACCGTCCACTGCATTATGCAAGAAGAGCATTTTGAGATATGACACAGGGGAGAAATGTGATAAAAAGACAGATGTACAATACCACTAAGAATTTTAAATCTACTTGCACCACTGAATGTAAACAATAATCCTTAAATCATTTGGGCCAGATCCAGAACTATGGATGAGCGCTGTTCCTGTTTACGCATCGTAAATACTATGCACTCCCCCGGACACTCCCCTTGATCGGCCGTAATTTTACTGCCTTACCCCAGCTGAACCCTACCTTAACTTTTGCAAACGTAACAACGGCAGTATGTAACTATGTCGTAACTGCTTAACCAGTCCATACTGTACGATTTAAATGCCTCCGCCGCCTACATTACGTAACTGGTGCGTATTTAGGGATATCGCAATATAGGCACGCCCATTTGGCTGTAATTACGCAAATTTTACGGGCAATCTATTTTCAATTACGGCTGCCATGAGTTACGACAGGAAACATCTGCTGGGCGCATGCGCAGAACGTACTTATATAAGTTACGTTTACGGCTGGCGTAAGTACACCCGCGGGCGTAGTTCTGGATCAAGCCCGTTGTCTTCAAAGATGTGATTATTATATATATGCTACCTTTATATGTCATGTATAATTATTATGGCATAAAAATGTACTAACATCAGTAGTGTTTGTAAAAGCTGTGATATAATTGGTCATAACAGCGTATCCTTGTAATGTTTATTAAATAATTCAATTACCTATTAGCTAGTAGTGAAAATTGCTCTAAGACGGCCGTGGCTTACAGCAGAAAGTTGTTTCTGGTACAATTTTTGATCAAAGCAGTCTGAAGTTTAGTTTTTTCCTTTTTACAGAGTTGTCCAAACATTTGTTAACTCTCCATGGCAGCTGCACAAACGTTCAGCCGGACTTGTGACGCTGGGAACCAACTTGTCCAATCTTTCACCTCCAACGGTTTAGACAGGTGCAACATGGGTAGCGTGAGCAGCCTGATAGAGAAACATGACTTTTCACCAGATGATTTTAACTTGGACTTTAAGCCCCTTCCAGATTCACACAGCCCAGGAAATATCCTGAAGAGGGGCCTGAATCAGAGAGAACTACTCAGCTACTTGAACATCACTAAGAAAGATGGCAAAAGCGCCAAGAAGTTGTCAGCGGGACTGGCATTCCGAAGGGAACGCAGTGTGGATGGGGGCGAAAATGACTATCCTGGTTTATATCACAAAGAACGTCGGGGCACAGATTTCAGCAAGACTTCACTTCCAGAAAGGGGGCGTTTTGAAAAGGTTGGTACCTTATATATGCTATGTTAACATAGACTATGTAGTGTATCAGGGCCAGTGCTAGGGTGTTTGCTGAGCCAGACTAACAATGGGGCTAATGGGACTATAGTCCCAGGCCTCCATCTGAAAATAGGCCCCCACACTACAGATCTCCAGGCCTCCAACTGCAGTGCATAAGGATAAATGTCAGGGACTGACATTCTCCTCCAAAGCATATTACATACTGTGGGCACTTGAAAATTTTCAGCCTCAGGTCCAAATGGCCCTCAATCCGGCCCTGGGTGTTTGGCACCCCCTGCAAACTTCCTCCCTCCTGTTTAACAGCCTCCCCAGTATTCCCTATCATGTCTCTCCACCCTTCCTATATTCCCCATCATGTCTCTCCACCATTCCTATATTCCCCAACATGTCTCTCAAGTATTCTCCATTCATGTGCCTCCAGCTCTCAGCATTCCTGTAATAACGGTATATCAATGCTTTTCTACACTTACCTTTGATGTCTTTCCTCTTCCCTTCCTCCGTGGCGCGCTCTCCCTCTTTCCTTGTGATGCTGATGTGACCTAATGGTAAGTCGGAGTGATTTGCATACAGGAAGTTCCTGCTATCAGCTGCCAATCGGAATGCAGAACAGCTGATAGCAAACCTCCAGCTGGCAGTTGAAAGGAGATTTGCAATCAGTTGCTCTGTGACTGTCTTTGTGGGTGATACAAAAACCTCCTTTCAGCCTCTTAACTGCTGCAGGAAGCGGAGGGGATGAGCGCCTCTCCAGGCTGGTGCCGGTCTGCCTCACACCAGCCCTGTATTGTATACATAGACTAGACCAGCATTCAGAGAGAGGGTCAGAACGCAAACAAACTGTTTACTCAGAAAATAAATTAAGCTGATTGTAGGGGCAATTTAATGTAAATTACTTATGAAATAGTATTATTAACTCTGGTTGGTGTTACTCTATAACCAAATTAAAATATTAAAGAACAGTAGAAAGGACTGTTACAAATAGAAGAGCACCAGTGATCTGTGTATATTAAAAACATTCCACCAGTAGTGGGAGGGGGCATGGATGTAAATATCACAGTAAGGGCATGCCAGGCACTCTCTGCCCTATCCTTACTTCCAATGTATCACCTTTTAAGTGATGACACATCAGATATCTTAGGGTGGGGTCCTCTGATCGTAAGGCTGTGCTTGCCTTTACATTCTTAGCATGGAAGACTATAACCAGTGGAAACTTAAGTTTAGATCTGGTCCAATATTATGAATCTGAATGTTGTATATAGTGACAGCAATGTGAGGTCCTATTCCAACACCAGTTTCACTGCCTCTGCTTTTTGAGGCATCATCTGGTTGCCTGTGCTGGTAAAGTATTTAAAGTGTACTATGTATTTCCTGTCATTGTATTTAGACTGAATGTGTGATTTGATGAACACCTAAAACAGCCATTAATACTAACAATAATTTTTCAAGTGTGTATGGGCTGCTTTAAAGTAAGGATCTGGATCCAGGCTTTCATACTAGTTTTGGTTAAGCAATATTTCAGATGGCAGGGTGGGACATTTTGGTTGTAGACACTAGTGGATTGAAGAAGGGGGGAGGTGCCAAGTGCTCTGCACTCCCTTCAGACTTCCAAGCTGTCCCTTGGAAGATCACTAAAGTTAAGGTCTGCACAGAACTTTGGATCCAGTGGGGCAAGCCTTTATATTGGTATCCTCTTACCTTTGATTGCAGATGAAATGGCCAAAATGAACAGTGTTACTAGATACATTGGTTTTACAACAGTTGGAGAGATGTGTAATATTATGATATTAAAATGTGGATTGCTTGGAAGCCTGAATAGAATGGAGGACGTTAAGAGCGCACTCGCTATACTATTTGCATACCTTCCCCCCTTCCAGCTGTCATGCTGTTGGAAAGCCCAGTATGGAACTTTTGCTGAGGTCTCGATCCAATCCATTATTGGATATGGATGTTGGGTAGTCGCAAAAGAATATTACTGTGAAACTGAACAATAATAGACATAAAGATTGCGATGCCTATTTAACTTGAATTTCTTATCATCTCATTACAGTCTCGCTTTGGCCAGTCTGCTTTAAAGCCATCAAATACAAAGAACTTTATGTCAATGCAGAGCTTGTGTTCCTCAAGTGGCCAAAAGTTATCAAAAAGCAATGGCAGCCTGAACACGCTAGGCAGCCTGAACAGCACTGGTTGTGGGAAAGTAAAGTCAAACAACGTACATCATAACAATCAGCATGGAAGCGAAAATGATGAGAATGACAACTTGTCTGATTCCAGGCATAACTCCTTTAACAGCTATACTGCTTATAGTCCAGGTTATAGTGTATCTCGTGCACAAATAAGTGCTTCTACTGGACATATTAACCATATTGGAGGATCTCTAGACAGAGCATCCCGTGGGGTATCTGGTGAGAAGACACCATTGTCCTGCAAGAGCATGGCAACTTTGAGTCGCCTGCAGTGTTCTGGAGAACCTCCTCCACCATATGAGTACTCTCAGTCCATGGAGGATGTAGCCCGCCAACTAGAAGAGAAGCTGCACGAAAAGGGGATGGAACTGAGGCCTCTAAGAAGGAATCCAAATGATAAAGATGATCCCTTTACCAAAGTGAGTATGCGGACAAACTTTTTAATAAGTACAAGTCAAAACCCTGATTTGGAGTGTTTGGGCCGGATTCACAACCCCGTACTTGATACACATACATCCTTAATTTCCCGATACTAGCAACTATTTTACACAATCTACGTATCGTTTTGATATACGTAAATTGCTTATATGCTGTCTTTAAGTCCGCATATACGGGGTTGTGAATCCGGCCCTTGTAATAGAAATAGATAATATCATGTCCTGATGTTATATCCATATAACATAAATTTTCATGAAGTTACTAATTAGTTTTTTTTGTTATTTTCTAATAATAGAATGTTAACTTAAACTATTTTAGCCTGGGCTTGAGAACCTCTGATCCTATTCCACAGTAAAGAAATGTACTGAACCGTGTAGACTAGCTCATAGTTTGAACACAAACCAATCTAGAATTATGAATAAAACTTCAGAGATGCCCAGAATTTCATGACATGCTAATGCAGCAGAAGACATAACTTCAAGCTCTCTGACATTACATGATTGGCTGGCAAGTCATCCAATCAGAAATGTCAGCATGTGTTGTGGGAGTACAGAAATTCAAAATGAACCTATTTAAGCTAACTGGAGAATTGCCCCTGTATTATAGAATAGCGTGCATCACAAAATGGTGTATTCCACATGTTTAGATCCTGGCAGTTTTTCTATATAATTTCCAGGTATGGTTTTCCTCTACTGTATTTCTGTCTAGAGCTCCCTCATTGCACAACATTTCTGTAAAATATTTACCTTGTAATGTCATCTTCATTATGCCCCCCCCCCAACTGAAACTGCAGTTAGGTCTTGCGGTTTAAGCCAGCAGTTTTATAGGATAGCAGTGTTCTTGATGAGTAATTTAAGTTGCTTGTGTGGAATGTATTTGGAACCCGTATTACGGTAAGGCTCATACAGACCCATTTGTTCTCTTTATATCAACAGGTGTTTGAAGACAAGCGTCGTCTCTGGATGGAGGAACTTGATGAATTAAAACAGATGTATATGACTAAGCTGCAGCAAATCTCTCAGCAGGCTTTGCGCAGTCAGCGGGCCTTACAGTTGCAGCTATATAA
>WWET01000575.1:557502-568901 GCA_011038615.1 Limnodynastes dumerilii | reverse complement strand
AGGAGAAAAAGCGTCTTCAGGAAGAGCTCAGCTCCACGAGAACAGAGTGTGAGCAGCTGAGACAGAAGCAGTCACAGCCTGACAATCTTAGTCCTAAACTTGAAGAATCCAAATGGGAGGTAGGAGCATTCGCATGTCTTTTAAGTTTCATAAAAGAAGTATACCATATTCTTTATTTGTCATTTAAAATGTAATGCAATGGCTAGATTTTAAATATGCCAATGCTATACAGTACTTGGTACGGCTGTCATAAAATAAACTGATGAAAAGCTGATGAAACACACTTGAATAAAAATAAAACAAAAACAAGGTAAAAAAAAAATGAAAAAGACACTGGAAACAAGTTCCAACCAAACATGGAAATAGACACCAAAGATTATGGCCCGGATTCACACCACCGGACGTATCGCTCATACGTCTGTATTTTACCGATATTTGCTTCTGCGCATGCGAAGTAACTTTTTTACGTATTGTAAAGTTATTACGCTTGCGCAGAAGGAAATACCGGTAAAATACGGATGTATGAGCAATACGTCCGGTTGTGTGAATCCGGGCCTATATTCTGTCAGATGTGAGGGTTCATTTTCTCCTGGGACCCTTAATGACATTCGGTTAGTAGGTTATTATTTGTTTGCATTTCAAAGAGCCAAGTTATTGGTTATATATATACAACATGGTCATTACACTACACCTAAATACAGAGTCATTTATTTAACAGGTTGTTGTACCGCACCATCATCTTTACAGAGAATATTTCACATTCACATCAGTCCCTGCCATATTGGAGCTACATTCTACGTTCCTTAACACATACATACACACAGACTAGGTTTAGTTTAGTCAGCAGGCAATTAACCAGCAAGTAGGAGGAAACCCACGCAGACACAAAGAGAACATACAAAATCCACACAGATAAGGCCTAGTACGGAAATCCTCACAAGTGCTAATCACTGAGCCACCGTGCAGCCCACAGATTTAGGAGTAACTGACAGAAAGGTGCAAATCTGCACTTGGACAAATTATGTTGTAATGTAAGGGGTGCAATTTGATTCGTTTTCTGCATGAATATTAATATAATTATAGTAATATTGCTTATTACTTACATTTTCTTAAATCTTGAACTTTTTTTCTTAAACTCTTAGAGTTGACCTACAAAAACATCACCTCTCAACCTGTGTTTGTCAAGCTGCAGTCTTGCTCCTTTTTTGCTGTTACTTACTCTTAGGACCAGATTCACTCCTAAGAAGCTGCTTTCTAAGAATATCTGTTCTGTCATAGCGACTACGCAATGTACATAGCGCTTAGGTACGGACTTTAACTATGGGAAGTCTTTAAAGATTGCGCATAGTTTCTTAAGAGAGAAGAGGCAGCCTTGTGACTTTCTTAAGAAGAGTGGGTGGGGGAGGTATTTAAATAAGCCGGAGATGACACGATGTAAGGACCTCTGTCCGAATTTTTCTTCTTAAGAAGGAAAATACACATGGGAAGTTAAGGAAGCTCTATGGTACTCTTAAGTTCCTAGAAAACGGGGGAGTGATGCAAGAGGAAGTGGAAACTTAGGTGAGAATACCTACTTAAGGCCTTATTATGTGTGAATCTGGTCCTCAAAAAAACACTACATTATATAAATGATATAATATATATATTTTTTTTATTGCAGCTAAAAATGTTATTGTATATGGATAAAAATATGTACCAAGTCATGTTACTTTCTTCTCAGGAAGGCCTTTAATTCTTCATACCAGGCTCAGGGCGTAATATCAAGCAGTGATTTATCTATATTTTGTGTTACGCAACAGGAAAATATTTCATATTGTGCTGCTGTTTTTTCTTTTTTTTGTTAACTAAATGATGAAGTATTTATGTAGCTACTTTTATTGTTTGCAGATCTCTCAAAAGGCTGGTGAGATATGTCTTCTAAAACAGCAACTTAGAGACTCCCAAGCTGAGGTTACACAGAAAATGAATGAGGTCTTCCTTATAAAGACACAACTTCGGGAGGCAAAATCTATAGCAAGAGAGAAAGAGAGGGAGTCTGCTGACTTAAGGTCTCGTCTGCAGGCTTTAGAAGATGCTAAAGACAATACCTCCCTGAGCAATGTTGGCACGGAAGTGGATGGATCAAAATGCTGGGGACTAAAAGAATATTCAGAGACTTTAGATCTAGAAAGACTAAGGGCTGAGTTGATGCTGGAGAGACGTCAGAATGAGGCCCAGATTTTAAATTTTGAGAATGAAAGGAAAACGTGGAAAGAGGAAAAGGAAAAAGTGCTAAGGTACCAGAAGGAGATCCAAGCCAGCTACCTAGAAATGTACCATCGCAATCAGGCTCTTGAGAAACAGGTCCAAGAGCTGAAGCTTATTCCAGTCCAGTTTCCAAACACTCCCTCACTTTGGATGGATGCTGGGGAATGCTGTGAGACAACATGAAGCGTCGACTATGCTGCTGCTGTATTTTATTACTGAGTTGAGCTCTGTAGATGGTGACAGAAGTCCTGTTTATTTATGTGCCAAGACAACGTGAGATGGTTCTGTTATCCTCACAACTAGCATGACTGTGTTTTCTGACGTAGTGAAGGTAGACCACTCTGTCAATGTGATTTGATCATAACACTGTTATGAAGTTGAGATGGTACACACTGAATGCAGTTATTATGACTTATGACAACTACAAACATGCAGCTTATAAATTACTTTCTGTACCTTACAGTACATAACAGGAAGTTGACCATAATGGGATGGGTTATACAATAGTGTAATACAAATTCAAAGACTTGACCTGAAAACAATCACTGTAGTGACTACATTGTAATTCCTTTTAGTTGGAGATGTCAAAGAGAACAGATGTGTTCTTGAAGCTCTACTGGTCTGTAGAGATCTTGCAGCACTTTATCTAGTCTTTGGCCTTTGTGCTTGTGACGGCTAATGGCACTATGGACTTTTTTTTGTTAACTGTGAAGACAAACCTTTGGTTTTAAGAGCATTTTGACATGTAACCACTGTAATGTAATGAATGACCTAATTTTGTATTTAATGGATTATTTTTAAAAATAGTTGTAAGTATTGATGTTTCAGCAGATCAGTAGAACTTTATTTACAGAGAAATAAATATAACATCTTTGGTAGCGCTACATTACATCAATGTGGTATTTGATCAGTCGAACAAAGCTTTAATGGTCAGTAGGGACCATGTTAAGCCCACTTGCATGTTAAAACCATTCCTCCTATTTTTATACTCTATTTTAAACTCAATGTTTCCTAGATTTAAAAATAAATGAAACTAGACATTTTCGGAATATTCAGACCTTGGTGTGAAGTGAGTAGATTCCTGTATATTACAGTAGTCTGAAGGAGTCACATCTTAACATGTCCATAAGGGCCATCTTGGCTTTACATACAAAATGAATACTCTTGTTATTTTTACGTAACTACTATTCTTTTTATTTTTACTCTAATCTTTGTTTCTTGGATTTTAAAACAAAAAGTTTTCCTAAAATACCATCCATAATCCTAATAGAGACAGGTATCTTATGATACTAACAAATGTAGGTTTCCTGCAGTATCTTAAAGCTAACTAGATTAGACAAGACACTGGAAATTCTCCATATGCAATTTCAACTGAACACCTGCCCTGGTTGTAGGAATTTGTATTAGTTAGCTTGTTGTGCCCCTTATTTTGAGATTTAGGCTTTTCAAAGGAAGTTATTAAGCTCCAGTCAGCAAACCAGAACTGAATGAATGAATTGAATTATTAAGAAACTAATAGTACAGCCTTGCACTGCATGTGCGATAAAGTACTTTGATGTAATAAAATCTAATAAATAATAATTGACAACTAAAGTCTTGGTATGTACTGAGCAATATGTCTGTTGTGTGCATTCTATTTTTCAGTTTTTAAATGTGAACCAATCCATTTGAGGTCAAATGCTAATAAAATGGATTTTATTTAGTATTTTGTCATTTCTCTATGACTCTATTTTTTTGTTGTCTATGTAAAGGACTAGTGAAAAGATTTCAGGGCAATGTGAACTTTAAACAAATTATAATGCAGATAAATATGTATTCACAACTCACTGAAATTTACATATAATCTGCTATATTTATAGAAGTGCTTTGAGAATATTAGAGACTGATTTCTGTGAATAATGGTTGCATTAGTTTAACAGGGATTTTCATTATACAAATTTCAGAAGCTTTATGCAATGGGGGTTCCGTGGTGGTCATAATAAACCATTATATGGATACAACATAGTAATTGCTGCTATTTGGTCATTATTTAACGTGGATGTGGACACTGAAACATTACACTTGGCAGGTGTTTTCTTCTACAACTAAACAGTATGCAAAACCATGTTTTGATATTTACATATCAATGTATAAATAGTCCAGAACTGAATTTTATACCTGAAATTACATCAGCATTTGATTCAGATGTCCGACCGTCTGTGCATCAGCAGAATTCCGCCAACTACTTACTTGGAGATGACACGGAACGGAGATCCGTCCAATGGGGTGGCACATCCCCCTCCAGCCACCTAAACTCCATAAGGTGGGCAAGTGGGAGCATGTTCATTTTACAGTAGGAGTTGGGCTTTACATTTTTGTGTGGATCAGCAGTTGTACAGGAGACTTATGGCAGCGTAAGTGCACACCAAAGAGAGGAGTAACGGGAGGTCACGCCCCTCTTTCGTGCGTACTGACAGACCTCCATGTGTTCAGTAAATGCACAGAGGTCTGAATCTAGCCCTTAGTCAAATATAAATATGTCCAGGACTCTCTTTATCATAATCCTGAAGGCTGCCATGCTGATTGCAGAATAGTTGATTCATACATCAGAGCATGCCCAGTGATAGCATGGGCATTCACATGTCTCTAGCCTTTTATTCTATCCCATTAGGGCACAGTCCTCATAATATGGAAAGGGTTCAGCATTTTTTAGGAGATAATACTTTCCAACAGGGTTGATGTGGAATGTCATTCACATGGTATTTTTTATTTATTCATTTACATATTTAGTGGTCCTTTTAAATTCAGGTCAAGTCCGCTTATAAGGTCTTATATAGATTAAGAGAATACTGTCTAAAAGTCATTAGCAATGCTTTAAATCCCTCCAGTGAGTTGGTTCTATAAGAAACAAAGTAATTGAAAACCACTTTTGTAATGTTTAATCTGAAAAGCACATCACATTGGAAGCAGCATTATAGATGCAATTTTAGTGCATTTGTTAAAATAATGTGTTGAAGATTTTTGTTATTTTTGTTTTATAGTGTTTTCAGTGTGAACCATATGGTTGCTTCTTCTGTCCATTTTCAGTCTTGGAATATTAAACTGGGAATATTTTATTTTTATAGCAACGGATCCATACCCTCCAGGGTTTTCCAAATAATTATTTGTGGTTCAGTACATGAAAAATAGTCTCAGGACTGTGACATACTTCATTGATGTACTATGCATTGTTTTAAAAACCTGTTGGAGGAAGTGGTCTCTGTATGTCTGGTTCTGACAAGTCACAAGCGAGCAAGACTAAGCAGGAATCACAATGCACCTTTTCCCTTGTGACTCACTGAACTCTTGTCCTCCAAGCTAGTAGAATTCATGTTCACATTAAAACAACAAGCTGTTTAGCTTAATATTTTCACTTTGTGAATTACACAGAATCCTTGGAGCAAGTACCCACTTGTCACCAACAGCTGCAGAGATGAAGATCTGAAAGAGTAAATCACAGGGGGTGTCTGCAAAATTTGGCAGGCAACACAGAAACCAACCTGGTATTTGTAATGTCCTACAAGAGACACCGGAAATAATTAATCACATGCCCATATATATATTTTAAATATAGTTTTTCTTTCCAGTCTTGCTTTATTTTTAAACTGTTCATAGAAGATCAGAGGCTGGTGGAGTCTTTGATCTGTAAACCACTTTCTGACAATTAAAATATATTTTAAGACAGAGATACTGTATATTTGGAGTCTAACATGAAATACGTAGACAGATGTCTCATTTTATTAAAATAAGTCTACACATTAACCAGCAATTAAACTTTATCTAGAAGACCAAACCTGTATATCTATTTTTAAGAAAACAAAACTCAATCAACTGCAAAAATGATTGGTCAGCGGGTTTTCAGGTGTCTGGTCTTTCTCATTGGTCAAGCATGTTCTTGGCAGCGAATCAGGCATTCCTAGCCAATCCGCTGTTTTACTGGGTAGTTTTCACAAGTTCTCATATCAGCAAAAGAAAAAGGCAAACTTAGCATTTCACATTGGCAGTATTCCATGTACCTGCCTTTGTGTGGATGATCTTTTTTAAGAATATTATCTGCTGATTCACGGGTCTCTCATGGTTTAGAAAATATGAGTGAAAACTTTTTTGGTAACAATAGGTATTTTGCATTTCTTACATAACTTAAACTGCATGGGGCTGCTACAAAAAGTTTATGGGCCGGATCCAGATCTAATACAGACACCGACTTCCGCAAACTGCTTGTGTAAGACAGGTGATTATCGGATGTTCTGCAACGGAACTCCTATCATATGAAACGGAGTTCCGGGGGGGTTCCATTCATCCACATGGGGTACCATTCATCCACTTGTCTAATCCCTGGGGAAGGAGGTAAGAATAGGCATGCAGATGGAGGTAAGTGAGCAGCAGATCTGCATGTGTGCAGATACATGCAGAGATTTTAAGGTAGGGTTTTGGGCACATAAGTCCAGAACTCTGCACATGACAGGGGAGTGACCTCATGAAATTAGGGACATGGTTAAATTGTGATTTTCACCCTCCACTTAAAATACACCCTGCTACAGTCATTCAGTCATGTACCCCATATTTTTGAAATATGACTAAAGTCTTTGGGGCTGATCTAGAGTTTGGAACTAGGGGCAAAATAGGTGCAGTTGAGCTAAGAGAATTCACCTCTGAATTCTGCTTTCAAAGTTTATATTTGCCTCCCCTTGCAGATCAACATGGTATTGCTCAGGTCTACACTTGCACCTAAAAATGGTGTAAGTGGAGCTCTGGATCAGCCCCTTGATCTCACGTGATCCATTAGAAGGTGTCTAGTCCGTTTTTGAGCTTTGCTTTATAAGCTGTGCCTCATAATACATTTGTAGCAATATTGAATGCTTTGTGTCCCTCTTGCATTTTAAAGTAAAATGAGTTTCATAGGGGACTTTCGGACCGGCTGCTATGTGAGCGGTCGCATGCGATACAGGCTGCGTACTCCCGCTCCCCTAACTCTTTATTATCTGCCTCAGAACCCGTTCATTGCCTACCAGGTGAAAACCCTGTCACTTGGGAGAAGTTGAGCCCCTTATGGACAAGTTTCTAATCTCTGCGATGCCGTCCAGATCGCAGAGGCAGAGAGCTGAATCCCACAAACAGGCCTCCAAAATGGCGACCGCTTCAGGTGCCGTGGCGGGAAACCCCAATCCACCTATAGACGGATTCCCAATCATCAGGAGACTTACCAGAGGTTCAAAAGCAAGCAGCTCGCTCAATCCCTGATCTGCCACCAGTAAGTTATGAGGACGTGGTGAGAGCGATAAATGATACTATGGGACCGCTACTACAAGCATAGTCTGCAGCATTCACAGAAGCGGTGCAGAACCTGGGGGAGCAATTACAACAGATTTCACAGAAAGTCTTGGAGGTGTAACAAGGGGTTGGTGAAACATTTGAGGATGTTTTTGCACTCCAGCAGCAGATGAAAAACGTGACAAAATATCAGAAATCGATATGGTCTAAATTAGACAACCTAGAGAATAGGAAAATAATCTGCATATTATTGGTCTGCCGTAGATTCTCAAGGGGCAGCAGCTGATAGACTTTTTGAGACATACCTTACCTATGCTTCTGGAGGTCCAGGAAGGTTATTCATTGTTTGTAGTGGAGCGAGCTCATCACCTGGGCCCCGTCCGGGATAATCTTGCGTTCCAGGCCAGTGATTTTTAAATGCCTCAGTTATGTCCACAAATCGCTGATTTGGGCAGCAAGCAAGCAGAAATCTTCTAAGATTACTCTGCAGAGGTGTCTAAAGCGCGTAAAGACTTTTTGGAAATATGCACATCTCTTGTCAAGATGGATTGTCGATTTTCTCTCCTATACACAGCCCGCCTCTGTTTCTTCACTGGGGACACGTACCGGGACTTCATTTTGGCAAATGAGACCAAAGCATTCTTATCGGAGACCAACCGTGATACAGCCTGATTTCTCAAGTTCGGGAGCTCACAATTCGGCTCAGGTACCCAGGCTATATAGTCTGGTCTTTCGGGACTTACTTAATTCTTCTGCCTGATGTGTGGGGTGAGTACCTGGTGGTGCGCTTGTCTGGTCTTGATTCGCAACAATGTATTGGTACTGTGGTAAGATTTTTCTGATTCATAGTAAACTATCTGTAGCTTATAGGTGAGTCTTACACTAATTAGACTCATACAGTTACTGGAGTTTTAGGAGGTCTAATTTCGAATGGGTTCTGGTTATTCACAGGTCAAATGTTATAGGGGGGAGTTGGATGGCTGAGAGCGGATTTAGGATTGCTAATTTACCAGTTTTTAAGAAAACAAATTGTTTCTCCGGAAGTTATTTGTATAGCGTAAGCTAAGATAGGGAATCAGGTTTCTCTATCTTGACTCTGTTAGAAGCTATGTACTTACAGATGAGTACAGTATGTTATACTGTTTGTATTGTTTTTTTTATTTGGCTTTGACACACACCGACTGTGCCCCATTGTATTTTCTACTGCAAGTTCCCATTGCATTAATATGTATTCTGAAATCTATATGTGGCAACGTGTAAAATAGGGACTTGGAACGTGGGTGGTATTCGACTAAAACGCAAAAGAATGTTTGCTTATATTAAAAATTTGAAGTTAGATATCATTTTTTTGCAATAGACGCATCTGGTTAATGAGGAAGTATCAAATCTTAATACCCAAGGCTTTGTAGTGCTTGCAGCGGCCTCATATACAGCAAAAGCAAGGGGGGTATTTATTCTTATTCGCAAAAGCATAACATGTGACATTCACTTACAGATCTTGGATAGTGGAGGGAGGTTCATAATCTTAGAGGTCTCTTTATCTAGCTGTAAATTTGTCTTATGCAATATCTATGCACCTAATAATTATTTCAATCCATGCTAAAGTTATATGTACACGCCGATGCGGCCATGGTGACTGGAGGTGACTTTAACCTGGTGGCGTCACGTTTGTTAGATAGGCAACATCCATCCAAAACCTCAAGGCGTCAGCCTAAACTGGAGATAGCTACCAAATTAAAAGTGATAGACGTTTGGAGGTCGAGTCACCCAGTGGAGCAGCACTTTTCTTGTCTCTCCGCCGCACATGGTACGATGTCTAGGATAGATTACTTACTGATATCAGAGACTTTACTGTCGGTAACCTCCAAAGCAGAATTAGAAACTATTGTGGTATTAGACCACGCTGTGGCTTGGGTGCAGTTTGATTTGGGGACTAGAGGGGGTCCGTGAGTAGACAATGGCGGTTTACGTCTTATCTAATGAACTCTCTTTGTTTTCGGGACATGCTGAAAGCGATGTGGTCGGACTCCACATTAATAACTCACATTTAGATAATCCGGCATTGTTATGGCAAACATTCAAAACTGTTGCTAGGGGTGCCATAATCTCTTTTACAGCCAAAAACAAAGATCTGGAAGCTGATTTTTTGAAGGCGCGACAGAATATATCGAAAGCTTATCGCGAATATCTAGCTAATCCTACTGCTGCGCGACTTCAAAGTTATCAGAACCACACCACACACTTTGAAGGAGTTCTAGGCCGTTTAGCAGACAAAGCGACAGCACATAGGAATTTTCAATTTTATAAATGGCTTTTGCAGCCTGGTCGCCTTTTGTCCAACTTAGTTGGAGGGGAAAGAAAGTCCACATTTAGTACTTCATTGATAAGTAAGTCGGGTTCATTAGTATGCAAAACCCCTGAAATTGTAACAGTTCTGAAACAATATTATGAGGATTTGTATAAACAAGGCCCCATAGATGTTCAGATTAAGTTTTCTTTCTAGGATAATTTAATCATCCCTAAAATAACAGTGGCACAACAAGGGGCTGTGGTTGCTCCTATTACTTTAGCTGAAGTCAAAGGGGCAATAACGCACCTCAAACCAATGAAAGCCCCTGGCCCGGATTACTTCAGTGGAGATTTCTTCAAGATTCTTATAAAAGAGATTTCTCCATACTTCCAAAAAATGTTAACACTATAACCTCCAAAATGATCCCGGCTTACTTTAATGCGGCTATTATTAAAGTTTTGCCAAAGCCAGGCAGGGACCAGAACCTACCAGCAACATACAGGCCAATCTCTTTATTATATCTAGACTAAAAGCTGTTCACAAAAATCTTAGCTGATCGATTGAAAGTTATCTTACCAGGAATAATAAATTGTGACCAGACCGGATTTATAATGGGGCGCCACGCTATAGTGAATATTAGGAAGGTCCTTACGGTGGTTCAGAAGATGGAGCAGGATGGCGGCTCTGACCCAAGGTTAATAATATCTCGATGCCGAAAAGGGACCATCTGTGCGAGTCGCTGTCCCGCTTCGGCTTCCCAGAATTACTTTCGGACATCCTAAGGGCCTTGTACACCTCTCCGTACACGCAGGTAATTGGAAATGGGTGTAGGTCAGAAGTATTCTATATTGAGAGGGGGACTCGACAGGGCTGCCCCTTATCACCTCTCTTATTTGCACTGGCTATAGAACCCTTTGCAATAAATTTACGTCAATCACCTGAGTTTAGCGGCATTGGAGCGGGTATGCTTCTGTTAGTCTCTGGTCCAGAAATATCGATACCTGCTATCTTGCAGATATTAACATCACACCTAAAATAAGCACCTTATATATGAACAACTACACACTAGTTTTGCATCAGGTTTCGGATTATATTCAAGGGTGCAGCCGGCTACTGGTATCGACGTTAGGTAGGGTGGCGCTTATTAAAAGTGTTTTATTCCCAAAACTGGCGTTTCTGCTACAAATGTTACCAATAGCAATGTCCAAGGCAGATGCTGATAAGTGCATGAATCTTCTTACTAAATTTGTTTGGTGTAATAAGAAAGCAAGAGTGGCAAGGAGGTGCATGCAATTTAAACGTCAGGATGGGGGCCTGGGGTTTCCAGATATTACAGCATTTATGCATGGTGCCTTTTTTTTAGATATATCATGGATTGGTTACTTAACAGACAACAATTTACATGTAAAAGGCTAGAGGCGGAGACAGTTAAACCATATGCGTGGACCGCCCTTCTACATTTGCCTAGGTCAAAAATTCCAGATTATGGGCCTGATCCAGAGCTACGGCCGCCGTCGCTACGGGCGAATGCGTACGTTCGACCGTGCGAATAAACATGCACGCCCCTAACACT
>WWET01000575.1:483915-530846 GCA_011038615.1 Limnodynastes dumerilii | reverse complement strand
AGGGCTCTGGCAGTGCTCCTCCTGTTCCTCCTTGCACAAAGGCAGAGTTGGCAGTCCTGCTGCTGGGTTGTTACTGGCCTGTCTCCTGGTAGCGCCTCCATGCTCTGGACACTACGCTGACAGACACAGCAAACCTTCTTGCCACAGCTCGCATTGATGTGCCATCCTGGATGAGCTGCACTACCTGAGCCACTTGTGTGGGTTGTAGACTCCGTCTCATGCTACCACTAGAGTAAAAGCACCGCCAGCATTCAACAGTGACCAAAACATCAGCCAGAAAGCATAGGAACTGAGAAGTGGTCTGTGCTCACCACCTGCAGAACCACTACTTTATTGGGGGTGTCTTGCTAATTGCCTATAATTTCCACCGGTTGTCTATTCCATTTGCAAAACAGCATGTGAAATTGATTGTCAATCAGTGTTGCTTCCTAAGTGGACAGTTTGATTACACAAAAGTGTGATTGACTTGGAGTTACATTGTGTTGTGTAAGTGTTCCCTTTATTTTTTTCGAGCAGTGTGTGTATATATAAAATGTGTGTGTGTTGGGCTTTTTAGGATTGGGTTGGGCTTGTTTTTAACGTCACAGTTGCTTGTTTTATGTTTCTGTTTCAGAGTTGGCAGCACTGCTAGTACATCACTCGCTCATCAATGTTTTGAAAGATTACTGCCCCAGTCCAACACAGAACAGACACTGCACAATTGTGTTTCAAGTTTTAAAGCGTGATTTCACTCATAATTGCCAACTCTTGCTAAATATCAGGGAGTCATCCTTAAGTATTTGCCAGTCTCCCTGATGTTCAATATGTTATTGCAGTACTTTGACAGAATTTAGAAATTGTGTACTATTTTCCTGCATTAAGGACCTACTTGTAGCTTTTCATTGAAGATGAAGCAGTCGATGGCTCATAGTCATCACAATAAATCATCTATTCGCTGACAATTTAACAATAAACAAAACTAATGCTGTTATTTTTATTGAGAAATAGTTTTCCTGGCATTGCTAGACAAATTATGGGTGGAGCTATTCATAGGACATACTTACACAAATGTTGAAGTTTTTAAGTTTAGGCAGATATTAAATTATACCTCCCAACATTTGAGAATTCAAGAGGGACAAAATTTTGCAGCCTGGTAGAGGGGGTGTGTCTTGTACCATCCAGTAGGCATGTCTGGAAAAGTGGGTGTGTCTTGCATCGCCCAGACCAGCGGGCCTAGTGGCTGCCCCTTTTATTTAACAACCATCCATATGTCTGCCCCTTATTATTTGTCCAGGATTCATATTTCCAGCCTCCATATCTGCCCCTTATTATTATTATTTTGTCCAGCGTACATGTCTCTCCCATTTATTTGTCCAGTCTCCATGTCTGCCTCTTTATTACTTGTCCAGCCTCCATGTCTGCACCTTATTATTATGTCCATTTCCGTCCCTTGTAATGTCCATCCTCCACGTCTGCCCCTTGTAATGACCAGCCGCCATGTCTGCCCCTTGTAATGACCAGCCACCATGTCTGCCCCTTGTAATGACCAGCCTCCATTGTCTGCCGCTTTTAATATCCTGCCTCCATGTGTGCCCTTTTTAATGTCCAGCTTCCATCGTCTGCCTCTTTTAATGTTCAGCCTCCATGTCTCCCCTTGTAATGTCCAGCCTCCAATGTGTGCAACTAGTAATGTCCAGCCTCCATGTGTGCGCCTTTTAATATCCAGAATCCATGTGTGCCCCTTTGAATGTGCAGCCTCTATTGTCTGCCCCTTTGAATGTCCAGCCTCCATTGTCTTCCCCTTTTAACGTCCAGTCTCCATTGTCTGTCCCTTGTACTGTACAGCCTCCATTGTCTGCCCCTTTTAATGTCCAACCTTCATGCGTGCCCCTTGTAATGTCCAGCCACCACTGTGTGCCCCTTTTAATATCCAGCCTCCACTGTGTGCCCCTTTTAATGTCCAGCTTCTATTATCTGCCCCTTTTAATGTCCAGCCTTCATGTGTGCCCCTTTTAATGTCCAGCCTCCATGTCTTCTGTTACTTACCTTTGACGTCTTCTCCCTTCCTCCGCGGCGCTCCCTCTCTCTACTGCTGCCTCTCTCAGTCTGGTCTGCCTGTGGTCACGTGGTGCAGCAGTATTAATACAGGGCTCCTACATAGGTTTGGTCACTGCTATTCAAAGTAACTGGTGTGGTCCTACAGGGCTCTCGTAGGAGCCCTGTATTACCTGTCCTGTTTAAAGCCCTGCCGCACGTTCAGCGGCACAGGCTTTAAAAAAAAAACAAAAAAAAAACAACAACTTTGTCCTGAAAGTGTGATCTCTCGGGACAATTTGTGAGGCGGGTGGTACAGCGGGACTGTCCCGCTGGAATCGGGACACTTGGGAGGTATGTATTAAACTATCAGGGAGGGTTCTGCAGATGCCACTCTCCCTGGCAGGAAAAAATTAATAATAAACTGTAAAGGAAAACAGACTTACCTGCACTCATCTTGCAAGAGCAGAAAATGTAGTGTCCTGTTGATCTGCTGCTGTAATCTTCTCTTTACAGTCTCTTTGGGTCACATGGAGTATGGGAGTGTGAGTGCCGGCGTAACATTATGACGTTGCATGGGGTGCACATTAGCTTTTTTAAAAATAAAAATAAAAAATTAAAGTGGGGTTTTCAATGCTTGTGGGATATATTTGGGGCCTGGACATGGCACATACTATAATAAATAAATATATGTTGTTTATATTATGGCTTGGGAATTGCACACTATATACAGTATATAGTATGCCATTCTCAGACACCCAATATAACCCACATGTACTTTATACTGTGCCATTCCTACACCTATAATATGCCACACCTCAAATATGCTTTATACTGTGCCATTCCTAGGGTTTAGAGATGGCACCCTATAAAAAGTACATGTGGGGTATATTAGGGTTTCCAGGAAAGGCACAATATAATATATGATGGGGTATACTAGGAGTTTAGGAATTATACTCACTGGGCCTGATTCAATTAGCCTCGCGTATTTTGCAGTGTGAAGCTAATTGTGCGATTTTGTTTTCTGATTTTTACTTGCACCCTATAGAGACGCGCATAAAACTCAGCTACCGTAATAGACGGGAAAAAGCAAATCGCAAACTTTTTCCCGTCTATCGCGGACTGTAAACCTAATTGAATCAGGCCCTATGTATGTACGTATGTATTTTTACACATATTTATATATCTGTATATAGCATGACATTTCTAGACCCTTATATACCCTATATATATTATAGTATATGTCGATCCCAGTCTCCTTAACTATTCCACGTTTTGATCCCAGTCTCCTTAACCATTCCAAGTTTTTTATACAGTGTGCCATTTACTGACCCTTAATATACCCCATTACGTATTATATATTGGATATATTAGGGGTCTAGACATGGCACACTATATAAAGTATATATGTGCTATATTATGGGTCTGGGAATTGCCCATACTATAAAATATATGGGGTTTATAAGGAGTCTGGGAATCACACACTATATACAGTATGTAGTATGACCTTTCCAGACTCTAATATATCCCACATACATTACAGCATAAGCTATACATAAACACATAAAATATCCAACATATGCATTATAGAGTGCCATCTCCTGACCCCTAATATACCCTACATGTATTGCATGTAGAGTATATTAGAGGCCTGGAGATGGCACAGCAATAGTTAAAACACTTACCTTGCAGATGATCCGGCCAGACGGCTCTCAGGCTGCAGAGCTGCACGCTGTGTTACTCACACAAGTGCGTCACCAATGCTAGCAGTAAAACACAGAAAATGCAGGTTGCTCAAATCAATTTATAAGGTAACAATCCTTACAAGCACCTGCTGAATATTACCTTATAAATTGATTTGAGCAACCTCCATTATCTGTGTTTGTTTCAAAGCATGTCTGGGATAGTAGCTGACAGGGGGTGTTGTTTCAGAGTGGCTGTTTTGGAGACTTGAGGACCTCTGCTGGGGGGTGAGCTCTCAATTTAAAAATACATGATATATGACCCAAAGTTGTGACTGACAGTTTTAGAGTTAGGACCAAAATCGAGAAGCCTGGTAAGTGGCTGGTGGCTTAACATATATCTGCAGATGTATGGAACCAATTCCCTTATTTTATTTTAAAGATAGAAAGTTATGATTAGTTGCTGGGTAATTGCAATTATCAGATGATCAGGAAATAATCTCTGTAGTTAGTGGCCAGGATCAATTTTTGAAACATCAAATAAACACACCAGAAACGCTGTGGTACGATTATTTGATCTTTCAGCATGTTTGATTTAAATCGGGAGCAACTTCCCAATATTTTAAGGGAGGGAGACAATCAGCAAGCTGAATGGCTCCATATTCTTCAAATCTGCTCTGACAGCTTTGAAGGTATACTTTAAAACTGTCAGAGCAGCATACTGCCTGCAATAACCGCTGCTGTATATATATGTGCTATGCTGTTCTGACTGCTTTAAAGCTGTCAGAGTAGCATACTACTAGCCCTGCCCCTCCCCTCTTCTGCTAGGATTATCGGTCCCAGCAGAGCAGGTGTATGGTGCCGATAACGGGACATTTCCCTAGTGTGAAGTCGTCCCATTTATCGGCTTTAGAATTGAGAGTGAAGTTTCTTAACTGTAATTTATAGACTAATCATAAAGCTATGCAGTATTTGAGATCAATGTGCAAAAGTAAAGTATTTTCACTACATGCAAAAGATTAAAATGAATTTGCACCCCTTAATTTACAAAATGGTTTAGCCGAGCTGTACATATGCACCTGTTTTGTCCTTACTCCCAAACTCTGAATCAGCCCCATGAAGCTTTGTTGAAAGTCAAAACTCATGGACACATTTGCATTTAAGTACAAATATACAATACATCATAGTTTCCAATGTAGCAAGTGATTTAATTAAATTTCAGTGCAAACAAGAGTGAAGTGAACTGCTTTTATGGCTGCTGTAATTCAGCACAAATTAAATTCTATGCAAATTTAGTCCTAAACAATAAAATACAGTTTAGCAAAAAAAAAGCCTCTGGATTGTGTTTTTTAATGTAGGGATTTGAATAAATAGCTAAATTGAAATGTGCATGATTACCCATAAACAGGAGAAATACAGATTTACGTATATTGACTGTGTGCTTACATAGAAACATAGAAAGTGACGGCAGATAAGAGCCACATGGCCCATCTAGTCTGCCCATTTGTTTATTGAAAACTATACTGACCCTAGACCCTATTTACCCTCAATTTGGTTTAAAATTTAGGATACCCTTATATTTATTCCAAGCATGTTTAAATTGTTCTACTGTATTGGCCTCAACCCTCTCAGATGGGAGGCTATTCCACTTATCTATCACCCTTTCAGTGAAGTAATTTTTCCGCACATTTCCTTTGAATCTACCACCCTCCAGTTTATATTCATGCCCTCGTGTTCTATTACACCTTTTCTTTTGAATAATGGTACCCTCCTCTAGCTGGTCACAACCCTTGATGTATTTGAAAGCTGCTATCATGTCCCCCCTCTCCCTTCTCTGCTCCAAGCTATACATGTTTAGTTCCTCTAGCCTTTCTTGGTATGTTTTGTTACAAAAACCATGGAATATTTTAGTTGCTCTTCTTTGCACAGTCTCTAATGTATTTATTTTGTATAAGTACGTAATATGATGACGCGCACAATACAGTGAAAATTGCGCAGCCCATCCCTGGCACTACACCCCCCTCTTTAAGTAGAGAGCCTCAGACTTCCCCATATTTACCTGAAAAACACATTGCTAGAAATGTTGTTAAGAATGGACAAATATGGCAATCAGCATACTTATTCATTCATGTTTTGAATACACTGTAGACCAGTCGGATCCGTCACAATGACCAGACGCCGGAGAGGTGAGTAACACTTTCCGTGGACTTTTAGGTAGTGGGGAAGGGAAGGTTAAAGTAATGAAAGTGGAGGGTTAGGTGAGGCTGCAGGTACGGGAGTCTTAGGGATAGGCTGTGGGGATAGGGGTTTTAGGGTCAGGCTGTGGGGAAGGGAGGGTTAAGGTAATAATAGGGGAGGGTTAGGGTCATGAAAGAGGAGCATTAGGGAAAGGGTTGGGGTAAAATTTAAACTTACCATTTGGAACTCTGTCTTTGCTGTTCCAGGGATTGATTGCTTTGCCTCTGTGAAGCAAAAGCACTCAAATTCTAAGGTAGTTCAGAACTGGCTGGTAGAGAACGACCCTTTCGTAAAAAAGGGCCTTTCACAGCGGTGACCCACACCGCATCAGGCCATGCCAACAGGTGTTGTGAAACTACGGGTTCCAGCATGCTTTGTCAGGTGTCGGCTATACCTATGCATAATATAGTTTAACAACACCTGGAGAGCCACAAATTGGCCAGGCTTGAAATATATAATATTATGTGCATGGACCTTTCCCTCAGCAAATCTTCAAATTGTTCAAAAACATTACCTAATAAATCCATAGGGCCAGCAATAAGACTGATAATAAAGGTTGTGTTGTATATCTTGTTCTGTTTTAAATTTCATGTAAACTAGCAAGTTTCCAACAAAGACAGAAAATGTTTATCTTGTTAAATAAACTCAGTTTTTATATTTATTTAGTATTAGAACAAAAGATAACAATTCAAGTAACATAAATTATAATCAAGGTGTACGGAGGTCGAGTAACAAGCAGTTACATGCAAAATAGCTTAGCTTGTTTTGACTAAAGGGTATAATATTGCTTAATGCCATGGAATCGGTAATGCAAATATAGAACATTCCTTTAAACTGCGATTTGAAACAATGGCCTGAAACCAAATCTAATAATGATAGATTTACATACGCTACATACATAAGTCTCCTATCAGTCTATACTGAGCATTCACAGTACACTGAATTCTCTATCATAACGCAGATGTTCGATGCTGAGTTATGTGCGGAATTCACTATCTGTCTGCAGAGCCACTTACCACGCATACAAGATACGCATGGGTGGGCATAGGCATGCAAATCATATAGTAAGGGCTTGCCTAAGCCCTTACATATGATTCCGTATTCCGCACACACAGAGATGCATGAGGAATACTTAAACTAGGGTTTAGGGCACAGATATACATTCTGCACGCAGGATTGCCAGGGGGAGTGTCCACATTCCTGTGTGCAGAATTTATTATAAAAAATACCATACTATAACCTCTGCAACGGAGGCCTATATACGAAATCTACTATTATTTCTTGATGTGGTCCAATGTTATTACACACAGCATTTTAACAATATCAAAACTATATATTTTTCCTTCTTATTGCTAATAAACATTCTTTAGAAAACAAAAGTATGATAATATTCCAAATGATCAAATATCAGGACTAACACTGCCTGCACTTGTAACAGAAAACGGTTTTATGATTCAGCTGCCAAAGATCCTCAGTCCACTTTAAATAGAACCTAAAGAAAAAAGTGACAACAGAAATCATTACGTTAGTACACCTTCAAAGTAAATATGTTTTAAAGCAGTGAAATTAATAAGCCACAGTTTAAAATATGATGGAGATAGAAATATGCTGAGCAATATAAGACACGTACATGCATCTCTCCAGATAAGGACCACATTTTGTTTGCAGTCGTCTCACAATTTCCTGAACAAAATCCTACTACACTTGGTCATTTAGCGTACATTTCAAGTCATGGCTTTACTCAGCTACTGCTTATAATAGTCCAACATATTATGAACTTTAGTAAACTTTCCCGTTATGCATTGTGTACAATATTGCAATCGCACATACACAAAAACAGTGTAGCAACGAATGAGAATGTTTTAGGAGGGACACACCTTTAGCAGCTCCACTACATCTTTCTGCATCTCTACAGCTTTGTGATACACAACGTGGTTGACACTGTTGTACATGACACAGTTTTGAAGCATTAACAAGATGTCTCTTTGGAATTCAGCTTTGGTCTTAATCCTTCCCTTTGAAAGCCCACGCTTTATAGTAGTCAGGTCCACTGGCCTGAAAGAATATAATACGTACATTCCATACTCTTTTTGTATGAAAAATGTTGTAAATGTAATAATATAAAATGCCCCACTGCATATAAACAATTTACAGTATTGCCTCCAGTCTATTATGTGTCCCATTGTAATATCCCCTTTCATTTTTTTGCTCCACTGTAGCTGGTAAAAGAAACAAAAAAAAAAAGAAAAAAACTGCACCAGATGAGCTGCTGAAGAGGAGGCTGTAATGAAACACCAAAAAATCACTGCTCATCTTTGTAGGAAAAGATGATTTTTGTTTCTCACCATAAAATCCATTTACCTTAAACTGGCCATACACTGCAGCAAGCTGATCATCCAATTATTGGGTGATAGGGACAATAGTCACTCTAGTGAATGGACAGAATGGGAGCAATAATCGTGCTAGTCTAAGGCCAGCTTTAGTCCACGATTTGATCCGCAAGTCTCCTCCAGATGCCCCAAGTGTGGGGAGGAAGCCTGCTCATTCTACCATCTTTTATGGGAATGTCCTGTAGTCCAGGAACTTTGGAGGGCGGTTGGGGAGTGTATTGCCCGTACGGGAGTTGGGTGTTCCCTGGACTCCCCTAAAGTATGCTTATTCGGTTTACAACTAGAGGATGTAGTGGGTAGAAGTGTAAGACAATATCTCAACAGTTTGCTTCTGATGACTAAAGTATGTCTGGCAAGAAGCTGGATGGCGACTACAGCTCCCTCCTTGATAGAATGGATGAGATCAGTGCAGTCCACCTTAGAACATGAAAAGTTTGTATTTGAACAGCGGGATGCTAAATCTAAGTATGATGAAATCTGGGCAAGATGGCATGAGTCAGAATATGTTACCGCTAAGTTGGCAGGTTGATATATATTGGTATATGGAATGGAATAGCTGCATATATGAAGGGTCATAATAAATTTTCATTTGCATAGATGCATAGGAAAACACATTGCAAGAATACGTTAGGGTAGTTGTAGGTTTTAGTATAAGTTAGTAATTTGTGGGTAAGTGTTCATTAAAAATCAAAAAAGTAGGTCAAGTGGGATTAAAGCAGTGAAGGCAGGCACTTGACGACCATTCGTTGGTTGTTTGTTTAGATTGAATCCACAGGTTCTGCATGGGGCTAATAGGCACATAATGTTGTGATTATTTGTGGATATGACATGTCTATTGTGTAATATATAAAAGTTACAATGTGACCAGCTATTATCATGCAACTGTGACACTGTTGATTTTATTTCTGTTAGATATGATCTGTGGAGGAGCAGTTTATTGTGTGTAGTTGAATATGTAATTTGATAAAAATTCGTACTGCAGTGATGTATATTCTATGTACTATTGACATGTTCGGATGTATTATGTATTGACTGCTTGACTGCAATAAAAACTTTTCAAACATAAAAAAAAAAGTCACTGCTCATCTTTGTAGGAAAAGAGGATTTTTGTTTCTCACCATAAAATCCATTTACCTTAAAATGGCCATACACTGCAGCAAGCTGATCATCCAATTATTGGATGATAGGGACAATAGTCACTCTAGTGAATGGACAGAATGGGAGCAATAATCGTGCTAGTGTATGGCCAGCTTTAGTCCACTGGGGGGCACTGCATACATTGGGGTATAGTATGTGGTCCTGGAGTCAGGGCAATTTTACAACTTGAAAATGTTCTCTGCCCCTACTATGCCTCTTCCCCATGGAAAGTATCCAGTTTTTCAATAAACAAGCACAAAGAGAGGGCATAAATGGGAAAACAAGTACCAAACATAACCAGTCAATTAACCAAGAATCAGAGCAGAGTGTGGGAGCATGGTGGCCCCAATGGCATAAGAGAAATGGATTTTAAAGTGAGTGAAAAAAATAAAATCCTCTTTTTTGTCATCCTATTGCTATTGGGGGACACTGCATACATTGGGGACATTTCAAAGCTGCCCAAAAGAAAGGGATTGTTATGAAACAGCTGTATGCAGAACCTTGCACTCAAAGCTAGCATACTGAAATACAAAGCCTTGTAACTTGTAAAACTTTGCAAACATGTGGACAGAAGACCAACTACTCGTGCAGAGCTTAATGACTGTCACATACTGTACTCAACGCCAGTCCAAATACGGACCACACCAGACGAAGTCAAACACCGAGCTTTCGGTGCTCCGAAAAGTAAAAAAAAAAAAAAGTACCCTAATCCTTTCCCTAATTCTAACCCTAACCCTCCCCTCTCATTACCCTAAACCTAGCCCTCCCTTCCCTGCAGCCTGACCCTAACCCACCATCTCCTGCAGCCTGACCTTAATTCTCCCTTCCCTGCAGCCTCACCCTAACCCTCCCTCCCTGCGGTCCGGCGGTAGCAGAGGCGGGGTATTTGCGAATGAGAATGAGTGAGTAGGCATACTCACCCATTCTGGAAAAAAAATAGAAACTGGGCAGTATTTGAAATAGGGACATCAGAAAAGGAACTTTCAGATGTCCCTATATCTGAAATCAAAACTTCTGACTGGGGACTGCAACCGCTTTCCAAAGGGGAGGAACACAGTAGGGATGGGGTATCTGATTAAAATTTTCAAGTTCTAAAAGTTCTAAAAGTGTCCCGAGTCCAGGACCACCTATATGTATGCTCGTCCCCCAACAGCATGACAGATTTCAGTTTTCATAACTTAAATCCCCCTTACACAGTTCTATTGTTTACAATTATTAGATTCAAAGATGGATGACTACAGCTGGTCATACACTAGAGTGATTATCACTCTCGATAATTGTATGATTGGACCAATAATCGCCAGTTTTAATCTTGGGCACCATTATTTTTTATGAAAGCAATGAAAATGGGTGACAGAAAATAGGAAGTCTGGATCCATTTCATAATCACTGTTTAATTATTTGTTTTAGATGTTTATATAACTTACATATATTATTATTCTTCCACCACAATGTTTTTCAAAGTGACAGAGCTACAAGATTTAAACTGACCGTTTAATTACTTCCTTGTATCCTGGTGCCTCTTTGTCTTTCACTGGTGTCATAAATGGTCCCGCATATCTGCAAAATAATGAAGTCATGAAGGGGAAGTTTAACAATGAAACAGGCAATACTAATAGCAGACCGGGCAGGCAAAAATGTGCATATTTATTGTACTCTTGGTTCATATTTGCAATCTGTTACTGATTGCTACACTTTTATTTTATAAGCCTATTGCACAGCACTAAATCCTTTATTTTTAGTGGCAAATCAATTATTTGTGCAGACAAATGTGATGTACTAAGCTCCATCCATTACAATATAACTACATCAGTGATTTTGTGATGCTGAAGTGCTGTTTATATGCAATATTGTTCCAGTGGCACTTAAATAAAGTGAAATAAATTATTCACTCATATACTCAGATATATGCTCTCATACACTGAAGGGGTAATTACAAATACATAATATATTTAATGAGATGTGTAGTGTTCTGTAACTGTGCATGACCTGGAGACATTCATCTGGCAAGAAAACTAGAAAATGCAATAAACAATTATTGTGCTTAAAATTACTTATAATTAAAATGTTATATTTAATGCATGACATAGGTTGTGTAAACAGGCTAGGAAAATGTATGTACTAAATTCTGGAAAAGCAGAACAGCAGAAAAAGAAGAATTGAGGTGGCTAAATAATTAGATATATTTTGAATAGAAAGGGGATCTCACAAACTACATTTGGGAACCAGAGGGATAAAATGGCCATCCAGATTAACTGAAGACTTTCTCAATTTTCAAAAGACCAGCAAATTAAAACCAGAAAGTGACAAGTGGAAATATATAATGGACAGTGTGTCTGAACTTGGATTCACTGCGTAAATATTTATTAAATGTTTCAAATGACCTCAGGAGATCTTGGTGAGCTGTTAAGAGTAATTATTATATAAAGTTTGGTCTTCCACTATTACCAAACCATCTGTGCACAGCATGGCAGTGTATTGAATACAGTGTATTATGTGGGGCTGTTTGAGAGTGGAACATATACACCTAATGACTTTTAACAATGGGCTTGCTCAGGTAACAGCCTAGGAGTCAAGCACTTTGTGTCCAAAGAACAATGATACAAGAGGTTTTAATATGAGGACAAGTACAATATGGGCAAGAATATGCAATTCACACCAGGTCAATAGTTCAAAAATAGCAAAAGCTTTACATATATCAGGTTGCACATGTCCAACCCTGTTGCAACTACTAATGATGATGGGCTGAATGCAGAACTGATCAAAGCTCTGACCACAGCAGCAGCTGAGTTCCAATGCCGGATTGCTACAGGATCCTAACATATGTACGGGTGAGGCTACTCAAGCGAATTATCAAGCCCTTACTGTATAATTTAAATCCCTCCCTCCTTGCACATTTGTCATTCCTGCCAACAGAAAGGCTTCCAAAATTGATCCTGAGGATCCTAATCTGTGCTGTAAGCCTTATAAGTGCAAATACACGCTCCTGAAATGCAGGAGATTTCCACTCACAGATATTGAAAAATGCCCAATTTTTGAAGTCTTGATCTGGTCCGATGTTAATAATGACAAAAATGTTTATATAGTGGAAGAGGACATTCAGCTTTGAACGGCTATGCTAAAATGGAGGTTCCTTTAGGAAGATGTTGACAACCACAGATCTAAAAATTATGTGGTGAACAGTCTTCATAGTACTCTCTGTAAGAAGAAGGGGGTAGATCCAGAACTACGTCCATCTTCCATAGACCGCATATATGCAATAGACCTTCCATAGACGGCATATATGCAATCTACGTATCGAAACGATACACAGATTACTTACAATAGCTACTACACATGCACAGTAACTATTGTTCATTGAATTACATCCGTCTATGGAAGACGGACGTAGTTCTGGATCCGGCCGCATGTCCTAAATATTGCAGAATATGCTGATTTTGGTGCTCTTAATAAAAGCAGCAGGTGTCTCCTAGCATATACAGTAAACATTACAGTACTGAGTTGATAGTAACAACAAAAAAAGGAGGAAATCTGGCATTTTAGTATTATTATTATTATTATTATGGCTTATTTATTTAGTGCCACAAATTGTCCACAGCGCTTTAGAGAAAAGCCCTCTGCCCTAATTGGAGCTACATACAGGTGACACTTGAAAAATTAGAATATCGTGCAAAAGTTCATTTATATCAGTAATTCAGCTTAAAAGGTGAAACTAATATATTATATACTGATTACAAAGTGAGATATATCAATCCTTTATTTGTTTGAATTTGGTTGATTATGGCTTACAGCTTTTATGAAAACCCCAAAATCAAAATCTCACAAAATTAGCATAATGTGACAAGGTTCTATACTGTAGGCTCAAAGTGTCACACTCTAATCAGCAAATTATTCCAAAACACCTGCAAAGAGTTCCTGAGCCTTTAAATGGTCTCTCTGTCTGGATCAGTAGCATTCACAATCAAAGGGAAGACTGCTGACCTGACAGTTGTGCAGAAACCCATCTTTGACACCTTACACAAGGAGGGAAAGCCTCAAAAGGAAATTGCAAAAGAACTTGGATGTTCTCAAAGTGCTGAATTAAAGCACATTAATAGAAAGTTACTTGGAAGAGCAAAGGGTGGAAGAAAAAGGTGCACAAGCAGCAGGGATGACCGCAGCCTGGAAAGGATTGTCAGGAAAAGGCCATTCAAAAGTGTGGGGGGAGCTGCACAAGGAGTGGACTGAAGCTGGAGTTAGTGCATCAAGTGCCACCACACCCAGACGGATCCTGGACATGGGCTTCAAATGTTGTATTCCTCATGTAAATCCACTCCTGAACAACAAACAACGTCAGAAGCATCTTACCTGGGCTAAAGAAAGAATTGGTCTGTTGCTCAGTGGTCCAAAGTCCTCTTTTCCGATGAGAGCAAATTTTGTATCCCATTTGGAAACCAAGGTCCCAGAGTCTGGAGGAAGAATGGAGAGGCACCCAATCCCAGAAGCTTGAAGTCCAGTGTGAAGTTTCCACAGTCTGTGTTAATTTGGGGAGCCATGTCATCTGCTGGTGTTGGTCCACTGTGCTTTATTAAGTTCAGAGTCAATGCAGCAGTCTACCAGGACATTTTAGAGCACTTCATGCTTGGCACCTGCACACACTGTCAAAGGAACCAAAACCTGGTTCAATGACCGTGGGATTACTGTGCTGTGCCAGCAAACTCGATGTACCTGAACCCCATAGAGAATCTATGGGGCATTGCCAAGAGAAAGATGAGAGACATGAGACCAAACAATGCAGAAGAGCTGAAGGCCGCTATTGAAGCAACCTGGTCTTCAATAACACCTCAGCAGTGCCACAGGCTGATAGCATTCATGTCATGCCGCATTGAGGCAGTAATTTAAGCAAAAGGGCCCAAACCAAGTACTGAGTACATATGCATGATTATACTTTTCAGAGGCCTGACATTTCTGTATTTAAAAACCTTTTTTTTATTGATTTCATGTAATATTCTAATTTTGTGAGACTTTGATTTTGGGGTTTTCATAAGCTGTAAGCCATAATCAACAAAATTAAAACAAATAAAGGCTGAGCTAGTCCATTGTAACAAAGTCTATCCTGGCTCAGATTTGCACCTTTTTGAGCAGTTACTTCTTATGTGCTCATGACACACCTGTGAGTGGCTATCATTTTCCAGACAGGCGTAAGCATCTTTTTAATGGTGATTTGGTCTTGATGGGAGTCTTCATTGTGTAAAACCAATCTGAAAAAGTAAGCAAGCATATGACTGCATATGCAAAAATCGATGTGTAATTATAGTGTAACATTTTCAGTTTTATACTCGTTTGCTTAGTTTTGGATGCCTAAATTTCCAATATATTGTAGTCACAGAACCACTGTCCAATCTGATGCACTGGAGTACCAGGCACCCACAACAAGCTAAAAGAGTCCATTATTTGCATCCTGCATATAGTGGTGACTGAGAGGCAGACAGGAGGACTTGGCACATCATTCCTCCTGTTCAGATGGTGGTGCAGTGTTTTCTGCCTGTTTCTCATTGGTCAATCAAAGTGAAGAGGATAACGGTGGCCATAGTGATATAGGGGACGACTATGCCATTCTGAGTCGCCCCCCTCCCCACCCCCAAAAATAAATCTATATCCACATACGCAAATCTTAGTGCAAAGTAGTATAACAAAGCTCACATTTCAATGAGAGACCGGCTTTTGCATATATCATGTTCAGCCCTCTCACAAATGGACACTTCACTCTTACTTTCCATCAAAGATGAACTGGGATCAATTTCTGGTTCAAAAACCTGTGAGGAATCCTCCTTATCCCAAAATAGGGAGTCAATGCAATCGCCCTGGTCCTGAAATGTAATTCACATTGAAAATCATAATACTGTAAATCTAGATATTTAAATCTGTGGAAAGCTGCCGAAAGTAGTGCTTATGGCCATTTTGTTAGACATCTGGCGCACATCTAACAAATGTTAACTACAGATCTAATGAATTATAGATGTCGAATGGTTTAAAACAGGCTATGCGGTTGATGAAAGTATTAACGATCATACAGGTCATATGTATTTCAATACTTTAAGTAAATAAGAACATGTCCAAACTCACATTTCGTTACATAGATTGCATACCTGCAGTCTGTAAAGACCGCATGTACACAATCTACGTAACAAAACCTTACGTAGTGTAAAATAGTTACTACGCATGCGTAGTAGCTATAAACGGAAAATTAGGCACGTAAGTTAAACATTTCGGGGTTGTGAATCTGGTCCAATATTAGTATTAAAGTAAACCTGTTCTTTGGACTTGAAACAGAGTTGTGTAAGACTGTTAAGATTCCACAATTGATTGCAAACGTTTCTTTCTAGTTTTACATGTGGGAAGGACACTGGAGGTTCACTTACCACGACTACCACGTTACAGGACTGAATAATATATGTTGGCTTTATGTATTCTGTGCTCCTGGGATCAGGGCAACACTGACACAGCGCATCTTCCTCCATTCTCTCTAAATTGCTCCCTGGCCCTTCTCCATCTTGCTCACTGAAATCTTCCATGGAGGACTCATATGTGCAACTCGGTAAGTCATCTATGCTGATAGTGGATGAGTTCCACTCACAACCTGCAACCTGCAAAACTCAGAAGAACAGCAATGTAAACACAAAGGGGTAGATCCAGACCTAAGTGCTTGTTACGTTTCATCGCGTATTTTCTATGCACTCCCCTCGCTCGTACGTACTTTGGCTGTTTTACGCTTGCCAAACCCTACCATAACTTTTCAAAGCGTAACTACTGACGTACATATAGCCTTCACATACGTAACTGGTTAAGCACACCCATACTGTACGATTTAAATTCACCCCGCGTAATTATGGGTGTCATATGGCAGTAATGCCCCTTCGTTCGTAGTTACGCTGTTGATACATGGCGTAACTTCTGCCTTACGCATGCACCGTAAATACTAACGCCGATTTTACATCAGTGGCTAGCGTAAAATCACTCGCATACGTAGTTAAGGATATGGCCCAAAATGTCCTCTGTTTTCATTCTTCATAGGTCACATATGATGATAACCTTTCATACAGTTCACACTATACTCCCTACAGAAACGCTTTATTCTGACAAAAAAACAACAACATTTTGCCAGGTTAAGAGTTTATCAGAATACAATCCTCTTTTTTATGTTATATTAGAAACATAGTAAGTGACGGCAGATAAGAGCCACATGGCCCATCCAGTCTGCCCATTTGTTTATTGAAAACTATACTGACCCTAGACCCTATTTACCCTCAATTTGGTTTACAATTTAGGATATCCTTATATTTATCCCAAGCATGTTTAAACTGTTCTACTGTATTGGCCTCAAGCAACTCAGATGGGAGAATATTCCACTTATCTATCACCCTTTCAGTGAAGTAATTTATTCTACAAATGGGTCTTGTAACAGCAACAATACAAAACACCTTAATATATGTTATGCTTGTTTATACAGTGCTGTATTTCAGTAATGTTTTAGTACAAACAATAAATAAATACCTCATCTAAATCATGAAAATCATCCACCTTGAGCCGTGCAAAGGCCGCAATAACGGATGCTTCACTTTCAGCTGATCTATCACCAGTACAGGCCTCTCTATGTTCGTCAAAGTAACCCTGACTAGAGTTTGTACCCAAAACCTCAGATTTGTTTAAGTTCAGCCCCAAGTTAGAATTCACCTGTAACAAAAAATTAAATTAATTTAAAAACATACTAAATCAGAACTAATAATCTTAAACTGGCCATACACTGGAGCGATTATTGGTCTGATCATCCAGTTATTGAGAGATTGGACTTCTAATCACTGTAGTGTGCTAACATCAATACAACAGTCCTAAATTAACAGAGTGAAAATGTTATTGTCATTCATAAAATATATCTACTGCAAGGTACCGATATCCTGTAGCATGTGAGCATAGCTAATAACACCGGTCAACAAAATATTTATGATGTTTTTGTCACAAGAGTTCATATAAGTGTATTGCATAGTGTTTCGTGTGCTGTGTGAAAGTGTTTTAGAATGACTATCAGTGATAGATGGATTTTGAGTGAGCCCCCATTCAAGTTTACAACATTAGGTTTATTAATAAGACAGGCATGGTAAATGAGCATAAGACATAAAATGTGGATGCATAGGCTTTTCTGCTGTGATTTGCCTCTGGAGCATCCCTTATATACATCCAGCAGTAGTCAGCCAGCATACTCCAGGTATGAGTCTAAAGGCTGTGGGTCCCCGCAAGAATGGCCCTATTGATGAGGCATAGCAATTGATCCCCGGAACACCTGAAAAGGTAAGGCAAAAAATCACCCCAACCCATCCCCTAATTCTAACCCTACCCCCCCCCACATAACACTAAAGTCCACAGAGAGGATACTCAGCTCTCCAGAGCAGTCAGCAACGGGTCTCTGCAAAAATGAATGGACGAGTATGCCGATCGGCACTCACCCATTCATAAAAAAAATTATTGTAAAAAGGCTCCCTGTTCGAAATAGAAACAGCCGAAAAGGAACTTTCGGCTATCTCTGTATTTCTGATGCAACCGGAGTCTAAAGAAGTGGACCTTCAGAGTCATGCTATACCCCATGCTCTTGTAAAATATTAGGAGATTGTCCATCTCTTTGTAGTTGCTTGTTGCCTTATGGTTCCATAAGAAGCTGTCAAATGCTCTTGAAGGCCTCCCATGCATTTTTTTTTCAGCAGGCTTAAGCAACCATTGAAGCTCCAGTTTTCTTATTTGAGGACCTATAACGATCCTTCTCTTTCTTAGGCTTTGCCTCACTGACCCTTGGGAACTTCTTTTTCAAGCATACATATGCAAGCCCACTTTGATTCAGCGCTTTAATAAAGTTCTTTGCAAGACCCAGCTTTATATGGAGTGGGAACAGATAGCCTTTCTCTTGATCAACATATATAGTCTGTGGCCTAACCCCTCCTTGCAGAGGGTGAAGTCTGCACGGAACACAGAATCGGGTGGCTGTGTTCTATTGCTTAAGTATAGGCACTGCACAGGAGCTCAGAGCCATCTTATTTATGTTGCGTATGTAAGTCAGCTCTTTTTATCAATTCAGGTTTATTGTAAAGGAAATTACAGCCTTTCATTCTTAAGTCCAAAATGTTGTGCTTGTCTTTTGGATAGGCTTTTGCTCAAGCATTTCTTCACTGTGAGGCACATGCCTCATGGCGGATGGTCAATCCGGCTGTGCTTTGACTTGGAGCTGATGCCCAGAATCTAAAATTAAAGCCAGTAGAAAGGTATTGGGCTACACACAACAGCTGCTATTCTCATAAACTCCAAGAATCTACCAGTTCCCCTTAAAATAAAGAATAAACAATAGGTTTGCGAATAGGGATTAGCGCTAACCACACTTTTGTGATGTTGGCAATGAAGAAATTGGAGTGAATCATCAATCAGTCCATGGATGAGGTGTTAAAATCCACGATGTTCCCCACCCCAGGAGGGTTAAACCATGTGCGAGAGAAATAGAGATAAACAAGTTCACAATTATTAAACAATATAAAACTCCAATATAAAATCATCCAATTTAAAATTTTACATAAAAATGCATTTATACCAAGGTAAGGGTACCCTAGAGGAAGCAAAAAAAAAACTGCTGCTGTTAAAGTCCTGGGATAAAGCTGAAGTCTTGCTGCCGTCCTGGAAGGGAACCTTTGTCCTGGATTGATGCCATCTCTCTGCTGCTTTGCTGACACGTTTCGGGGTGACCTGTTCTTTTTCAAAGATGCTAATCCCTATTCTCAAACCTATTGTTTATTCTGATGGCCAGAACGTCAGACAAAAGTAGCAATCAGTGCAGTGGTCTTTCGGTTTCCTACAAATCACTCAAGCAGCAAAATTCATGTACTGAGAACCCTTTCACCAGCCTGTGAAGAGCGTGACAGCAAACATGAGGGGCCCAATCTTTAACTTGGTCACTGACTTTACAACCGAAACAAAGCTCATAGTACTTCTTCACGGATGCTGTTTCTGCTGTTTAAATGTTAAGCCAACACAAGCCTTCTAAGCATTATAGCATTTGGCAGAGAAACACGGTACAGCAGCCTATCACACAATTCTGAGGACCAACCCACATGGCCCAAAAATGTGTGGAGCAATACACGTGATGCCAGACTAACTTCATACAGCCGCATAAAGCAGCCAATAAAAAGCGTTTCTAAACGCTCTATAAATAGGTAATATCTTGCAATATTGCTCTTAAAGTGCGCATAACATTCATTGTCATCAGAGAGAATACATTTATAATAACACCCAAGGAGCTCTGTGGCAAAATCATTCTTTACCAGCATAATTGGACCCTGTACCTCCACCTACTGGCCTAAGTTTACCCATCTTGCCTACTCCATAATTATCAGCTCACATACAGTAAAACCTAAAAATGAGAAAGTGCCAGACTCTGGGTGACCAGAAGCTGCCAATGGGATTAATTTGATATACGTTCTAATTGGACCACATTGAAGGTAGTACCATCATGTCTAAGATATACATGCTCCATGTCTCTCACACCAGAGTTGTGCATTTTATAATCAGTCTTCTGAAAGGAACAGATGGGCTCCTACCACATGGAGTTGGCCGTCATAACATTTTAGAATGGGACAGCTCGTTTCCCATATCTGCTCATCTCACAGAGGCCTGGATTCACGCTACCGGACGTATTGCTTATACATCCTTATTTAACCGACAGTTGCTACTGCGCATGCGTAGTAACTATTGTATGTTATCTACGTATCGTTTTGTTACGTAGATTGCATATATGCAATCTTAAAGACCATATATACGCAATGTACGTAACAAAACAATACATAGATTACATACAATAGTTACTACGCATGCGTAGTAGCAACTATCGATTAAATAAGGCTGTATAAGCAAGACGTCCGGTAGTGTGAATCCGGGTCAGAATCCCAATAGCTGACCTCTCGAAGTAGACTTCTGACTTTTCAGAATGACAAAAAACAAACAAACTGAAAACCAGTTCTGCCACCACTGCAGGGGCCACCAACAGAGAGTGGAAGCATTGGGTCTTCATCACACATACTGCGCAGAGGAATTCTGGGTTAGAATGAGTGCACTGTCATTTCAGATTGCACCTAGAATAAACAAAAATGTTGTCCCATCACCAAAAGATTGGACCTAAGGGATTAATTTAACAAACAAAAACAAGAATACAGATAGGAGATGCACGGGGACATATGGATCCATTGTTGAGGCAATAGCTACAAGGAGTCACATTTTGGTTGTAGTATTAGAGGAAAGCTGACATAGAGGAGTTACTAGCAAGGAAGATACATCCCTCAGGTCTAACAGACATGTGCCCCTTAAAGCCTAGGGCACGGAAACGTCAGCAAAGATCATTGCATTAACCCCAGTGTCTGGAGATTACCAATAAGCTGGTCTCCATAGAAGTTATCAGACAATGTAAGCGACTGTTGACAGTAGAGAGAACTGTGACTGTCCCCTTCCGTAAAATTCTGAATCAACACATAAATCATAGAAGCCCACAGCAGCCAAAAATATAGTGTTGGCTAATTGAGACACTCGCATTACAGAAATGTTATTGTCCATTGGAGATATGGACGGAGTTTTAAAGGTGGCAACTTTTTTCAACCACCAACTGTACCCCAGTGCTCAAGTGTCCTCTGTAGATGTTAGAGAAGTTACAACATTTGGTAGAAAGTGATCTTTTCTGGTTGGAGTAATCCATAATATAGACTAACTAGCTCAACCTAATAGACAGTTCATTGTTATCATGCTGTAAAAAAAAAAATATATATATATATCAGTAGATGAATACACAATAGGTTGTAGCACACAGTTTAGTATAGACAAGTCTTCTATGTCTCATCTAACAGGAAATAATACAATAGATGGAAGTTTTAATGGGAAATAAACAGACATCAAATCTATGATCAAGACAAGGGCCTTTACATGGTTGACTAAATAAAATCAAATATTATATAACAAAACCTAAGCGCTGAAAATTAGATTTCTTTCGAATGCTTGCAGATGGTAGACAGGCTGGAACTTGAAAACAATCTTTTAAAGAGGGAGAGAAAAGAATGTAGAAGTTATAAATAGATGTGAATAGACACAGAGCACTAGGATGCGTATGTAGCAAACATATGCAAATTCTATAGGCTTATACACCCAATTGTGTGTTATTTATAAAAACAGGAAAGTGATCATATAAAACCTAATGCAATAATTTCCCTTTTTAACGTAATAAATACCCAAAGATGTACCTTTATTTCAAATCTTCATTTACAACTACAAAGAGTAATATATTACATTATTAACATCGACAAATGTAGTTTTGAATTCGTATACTAAAGATGTCCTTTTAAATTTGGCAAATAGATAAAGTTCTAACTACCGCAAGCAACACAACATTTTATTTCTGGACTACATACTCTGACAAACATGGCAAGTTATATATCATTTGTCTAGGGTCAATTTGCAACATACATCAATGTGCAGTCAACCCATAACAAACCACAGATCATTTTTAATTGTTACATAAGCAGCCAGTTTAGAAGTGAAACTTTACTTTAAAAATATTCACTTACATTCGATACTGGACAATATCTTAAGCTGAGCCAAATTCAATTAATACTGTAAAATGACTGAAGTGACTGTGGTTGCCCCCTTTCCTTTTTACGTATATAATTGATTTCAGAAAATAGATGTCACACTACTCCCAGATCTATGCATTTCAACAAAAATAAATTGATAGAAGTAAACATCAAAGAATTTCCACTGAACATGATTCTTATGAAAAACAACAACATACAAGCAGTGATTGAAAGATACAAAAAACCAATGTTACTGCTACTGTTGAAATAAATAATGCCCAGATATATTGTGACAGTCATAAGGACCAGCACATACAAATGAATTCTTACGGAAGGAGGAGCTATCTTATTGTACATATGTACAGTTCATAATCAGTAATGCTTGTAGTGCCACTTCATGGAGGGCAGAGTGCACACTATGACACCCAGATACTGGGCGTTTACAATCTATCCTCAAACAGACATTCTTTAACGAATCACATAACAATACTATTATATTGTGTCCTCCATGGTACACAAGGCAGCTGCCTCATTTCTTCATTTTCATGTCCGCTTCAATTGCGCAGCGACGGCCTCGAGTACCACCATCCTTACAAAGGGGAAAAAAAAGAAAAACATCATAAAGGATCAGGGCAAGAAATGCAATGGCCAATGTATGTGTTCAAAAATAAAGGTCCCTGCTCGACAAGACAGCAGAAAACAGGATTTATTAAAGATTTGACAATCCAGTACTAAGCGAAAAGCTCACATACCTGAAATACCGGGATTCTAATCTGAAAACTTCTGCTTTCTCATCCTAGTGCTGCCTTAGCCCTGTCTGTATTCACAATTCAAAGCTCTGAATAGTATGCTGCACGTACTGAAAACGCAGCTATGCTGGAACAAATGTACCTTTAACATGCACTGAACACAAATGAAGTGACCTTTCTACTTTCGGTTGATGGATTAGGAAACTCTCTGGGTAGCTTCCACAAATAAAACATATATAAACAGTTTGAAGGACAGAAAGGTACACTAAGAAAGCAATACACAGCAGACACAAAGCAGACAGTAATAACATGGACTACTTTCGCTAACAGCTCTAATTGAAGAAGGGAGGATCTTGAGACATTTCCTCTAGTACAATGCAGCTATTCAATACTTACAAAAAGAGAGAGAAGGAAGGCAGGAGAGCCCATGGGGACACTGTCCTGTTAAAGGACAAACACAAAAACAGGTCAGATTCCACTGAGACTCTCCAACACAAGACACAGAGAAGCTGGCAACACAAAGCAGAAGAGGAGCCAGGACTTGTCGTCCATACGGGAAACATGGGTGCAGGTAGCGTATCTGTTTATTATTTGGTTTTGATGGTGGGTGGGTATACTTTAGTAGATCTTGGCAAATGATACCAGTACTGGCTTCTCTTGCTACTCAATCTTAAATAAAAATCACCCATTGTCAAAATGCTTCATTTTTTCACCAATATTTGAGCACATGAATTATAGTTATTGGGCTGGATCCAGACTTAAGTAAGTGCTTGAAATTAGTTACTCCTGGGCTAAACCATGTTGATTGCAGGGAGAGTCAAGTTAATTGTATTCTTTGCATGCAGGGATATATCTTTGAATTGCTTACCGCACACAGATACTCTCTAATACGCTTTTGCAACAGATGAAATATGACTCCCCCTGCAATCAACATGGTTTAGCCCAGGAGAAACTAATTTCAAGCCCTTACTTAAGTCTGGATCCAGCCCATTATGTGTAGATGCAGTATACAAGTCATTTACCCATCATCCATTAGCAGACATGATAATATTTTTCAGATTTATCGTTTACACATGCTGGTTAAAGCAAGTCAGTTAATATATCCTTATCAGAGAAGAGTTCAAAGCAAAATGCAGTTGCTAAAAACCAATCTTATTTTTCCCTTAGTTCACTCCAGCCACGTAGGTGCATTCTATAGGCGAGAGCAGAAAATACCCTTGTCTAAGATGCAAGATTTTTTTTTTCTAATAGTAGATGTGTTGATCAGCTGCCCCCACACCAACCATAACCGAATTCATTATTTGGCCCACTAGTACAACAAGATGCATATAGTATTTAAACCATACTTCATGCTGTACTTTACTTCCCTCAATAGCAGCCTCCTATATCCCTATAGGATTATCTACGACACAAATAGTAACTATACATGGTGTTTATTTTTATACAACCCGCAAGCTATGGGACATTATAATGGGGGCAGCAAGACCCAGTCAACAAGACAGTCTGGCAAAAGGATTAACTGTACTGCAGCTATGACCATTATGAATGACACAATTTATTCTCTATTTTTGACATGTCAATTCTTATTGAAAAGGATTGGGCTGCATATTTACATATACCACTCCCAGTTGTCAGGCACAACATAAGCGTTCCCCACCACAATACAATGCACAAGACGAGATCAGTATTTTCCAGGAATATTGGTTACCGGCACAATAAGTGGATTATATGCCCAATAATTTTATAACGTGAACCAGAGCTTGAAGGGGCTGGTACATGTGGCTATATGCCATACCGTCCCTTCTCCTACTAATTTAACTGAAAATCATAACCCCACATCTAAAATTTCCACTTCGACCACTGGTATGTACCCAGCTTTAGATAGGCAGGTCACAGGCATAGAAAAAGGAGAGAGATGGCAAAAAAAAAGTGATTTGCAGCATTTCCAGTAAGTCATCATTAAGAGCATCTCAAACATAAAAAAAAAAAAAACTGTATAAAAAATTAGGAGGACATGCGTCAAAGAGCACTACTTATTCAGAATTATAACTCTAATTCAGCGTGTTGTGTTGAATGAGTCACCCTGGGGTTAAGACAGTTTACAGCGTATGAGCCACATTCAGTGTTACAGTGGCTACAGTCCTTAGCCATGGAGACGTCTGCTTGAACAAGTGCAAGTGAAAGGGTTTTGTTTTGCCAAGACTGGATAACCAGCACAAAGACCCTCTGGATATTATTACAGCATCAAGACCCTTTAAAAATCATTAACAGGCAAAGGGCAAACAAGGGATGATGTCAGGAAGTTTAAAAAAAAAAAAAACTAATTCAAATTTAAACTGTTTGTTTATTTACTTCAATACAGGTGTCAAAGTGCCCCAGAACCACTGCACGGTGGTTTTAAAAGTGGCACTATGCCCTGCCAACAGCAGTAATGACACAATGATACAATGACACAGGAAGAGCCACGGAGCTTTTGACACTAGGGCTGGCTGTGGCCAAAAAAGGGAACCTAAGCTGTTTTTTCTGGGTCTGACTACCCTGGGTAAATCAGCTCTGGTGCCAAATGTGGGTGTCTAGAATTGTGGTGGGGGTGGTGGTGGGGAAGAAGTCAAGCAGCCCAGGCTGATAAGAACTAATGCTAAAATATAGATGGACCCCACACTGCTTAGTCACCCCAATGTTTAGATACCAGCCATGTCCAGTGCAAGAGATGGTTTAAAATAGAGGGGGACCTCAGACTGCTTTTCGCAGTACAAATATTGATATGATGTGTGTGCGCAAGGTCGTCTTCACATTTGTCAAATGGGTACCTAACCTCACACCTATAGTGTTTGCATCACCTCTTTCTGTATCTTTTTCCATCCATTTTTTTTATTAGCATTTTGATTATTAGATTTGCAATTTCTTGGCTAAAGCACACAGAGCTGAACAGCTGGTAATCACATAAAAGCAATTCAATATTTTAAACTAGTGAAATAAAAGAGTGCATGATATTAAAGGTAATGCGTAGGTGTCAAATGACAAACATTCTACATGTTAAACATATAATGTTAATGCTCAAAAGTAACGTAGCTCAAGCAGCAATAAATGTTACTGTACCTTTTCAGAGGCGTCTTGCTTGCGTGTGGAATCTCGACCCCTCAGACTTTTTGCACTGATCCCCGATTCAGATGTCTGCATAATCAACTGGGTGGCGAGGAATTGCTGCCATGGAGAGAATGAGCAGATCATAGAGTGGAGGAGAGACATAACTTTACAGCTTGATTTAGCCAACATAAGACACATAACTTACACCTAGCACATACAATTACAGGGAGTTTCCTGTTAATTTTATTCTGTTTATTAGAGCCAATTATTATTAGGGAATGGATTTATACATCAGAAACTAAAGACTACAACAGACAGACAGATAGGGCCGTATCCAGACCCCAGCATGTGATACAGCAGAGCACCACTCTGTTGTGCGTAGTTATGTACCTTAAGTTATCCGCACGGATGTGTCTGTACACATTCCCTAAACACCGCCCATGAAGCTATTCTGCATGTCTAATCCTGACCCTGTTGTGGGATTAAGGCACGCGGAATACATGCACCACCCCAAAGAACAAATCAAACTGTGCACAGAACAGAGATCCAAGTGAAATGAGTGACATCTGTCGCAAGCATGCACAGAGGTTACTTGCAAGGGGACTTACGCAAGCAGCTTGTGTAAGTCCTCCTGTGTTATTAAGTCTGCATACAGCACATAGTTCTTATACTACCAGAATAAGTTAAATACCTGGATCTGTTCCAGCACATCCCTCTGCATCTCAACGGCCATGTGATAGACATCATGATCAGAACTGTTATACATTACAGCATTCTGGAACATTAGCATGATGTCCCTCTGGAATTCCGCTGTGCTCCGGATTAAACCAGTCTCAATGTTTTTCTTTATAGTAGACAGATCCATTGGTCTAATGTAAAGAGGCAACAAAACTGTTGTCAATATGCAAACTATGTTTAGGTCTTACCCAAATTTTTTTTTTTTTTTACTTATTTTAAAAAGGTGGAAATTACAGCAATTTGAAGGCATATTAGAAGCAAGCAGAAATTACATCCGAGATCCACAAAATAGTATACAAATAACAAGTATGTCTATGCAGGTATCAATCAGATAATATAAATAAGAGTGGATAATATTACTCTGCTTGTTGTTCTTCTACATAAATACAAAAAGGAGGGAAGATTAGAAAGGCAAGACCAGATTCAGAGATTGAAAATGAGAGGAAGGTTACTCCTGGGCTAAACCATGTTGATTGCAGGGGAGTCATATTTCATCAGCTGCAAACAGTATTAGAGTTAAGAGGTGATGTTTCCTATCCCAAGTCTAAATAACAGTGTGATAGTAACATTGTTCAGTATCTGTGTGCAGTAAGCAATTCAAACATATATCCCTGCATGCAAAGAACACAATTAACTTGACTTCCCCTGAAAGCAACATGGTTTTGCCCAGGAGTAACCTTCCTCTCTTATTTTCAATCTCTGAATCTGGTCCGTAGTCTTCACCAATTTCAATGTTTTACATATTTTGCTATAGCCTCTTATAAAACTAATGACTAAACATAAAATGGAATTCTTCTTTTTACAGAAGTTTTGACCCCAAAAGAGGAGCCTAATTAAAAAAAACCCTCTATATCTTATTTAGATGGTTTCTGCCCTAACGTTCATGGTAATGATATTAAACATAACCGCATATTAGCATTCTTTATCCATGCATGGTATACGAAAGCTGATTTCCTAAGAGAGGAAAAAACATTAGTTAAATCACTAAGTGGCAAAGAGCCTAGTAATAATCCAGCTTCATGTGATTGAACCCATGCATAACATACCTTTGTACTATACTGTGATAGCCAGGAGCAATGTCATCAGTCACAGGTTGAAGGAAGACATTGGCATATCTAGAGAGAAATAAAACATCAACATATTTCCTTTAAACAATGTGCACTGGACAGTTTTAGAGAACAATTTCACTACTTTGTACTACTGTTAACGGGCTGGATCCAGACTTAAGAAGAAGCTTGAAATTAAGAGAGGAAAGTTACTCCTGGGTTAAACCATGTTGATTTCTGGGGAGTCATATTTCATCTGTTGCAAACAGTATTAGAGTTGAGAGGTGATGTTTCCTATCCCAAGTCTAAATAACAGTGTGATAGTAATGCTGGTCAGTATCTGTGTGCAGTAAACAATTCAAAGTTATATCCCTGCATGCAAAGAATACAATTAACTTAACTCCCCCTGAAATCAACATGGTTTTGCCCAGGTGTAACCTTCCTATCTCAATTTAAAGCTCCTTCTTAAGTCTGGATTCAGCCCAATGTTTTTATGTTTTGATTTGTTTATGGTTGTTGTGGATCCTCCCCTTAGTCTGTGTGTATTTGTTTTATAATGCGCAATTGTTTAACTAATTAATTAAAGAAGCAAGAATTATTTCACTTATGTTTATAATATAAAATGCATAAGCTTGAAGGGCCATCTCATGCTCGGAAAATTTGACATTCAGATATACTTAGTTTTTGCAAAACAATACTCCCTAATAAGGATTCAATTCTCCTACATATTAAGGTCTCAAGGCTTTGCTAAATGATACCTATGTAATGTCCCTCTCATGTGGGTCAGATAATTGTTTGGGCCTTTGCTTCTGTGTCTAGGCCCTGTCACTTCTTCAGAAACAATACAGTCTTTATCTTTTGGAAAACATTAACTAGTGCGGCTAAAGCAGTAAAAGAAAACTTATCCAATGTTGCTTGAAACCAAACCAACACAAATATAAGTTTTACACACAATTACCTAATTTTTCTGTCATTACAGAATAGTTAAATTCACAAAATGTCAAAAAGGAGAGCCAGTGGCATTTTAGTAAAAGTGGACAGAAAATGATTGCTAGTTGAATCATAATTACAAACCTGTGATTGGCTGCTGCTCGCCATACCAACATAATAGCCTTTTTCCAAATTTTCTGAGCCTGTATTGCTTCTTGATCTTCACTGCACACTGAACTGAAATGACATCATCAAGGGCTGCTTTAAACAAAAACTCACAAATCAACACATTTTTCCAAATGTTCATGAGCAGATTTGTAAGCAAAATGGGAAATTTGTGTTGGTGAAGGCATTCTTCCATAACCAACACTACAGTACACTGGAGATATAGGATGCACCAAAGTTGTCCCCTAAAAGAGGAGGCACTTTTTATGAGTGATCTGAGCCTTTAAACAAAGCTAGAATCTTTGAATGCTATAGCTTAGAATTTAGATAAGATGTACACAGAAGACATAATTACCATACTGAGTAGTTCAACAACTCAATAAGCAATCTGCTATCAAGGTTACACATTTTAATTCCAGTGAATCAAATAGCTGAAATGTGAATGTTGTAGCACACTATGTAGAACTCTATATTGCCAAGGGACCACTTTTTTTTCAAGGTTGCCCAACTCCAAGATATACCTCTAGCTCAAGAGCACTGGAGCCACCCCCATATAACTGTATTGACATACTGCGAATTGTCTGTAATGTGTCCACCACAGGACACCAAAGTTACTTACAATTGGGATGATGCTGGACTGCTGGGAATAGAATCAGCGAGTGATTGGGACTGAAGTTGAGCATTATGAATGCTGAATCCATCATCACTCTCACTGACTGGTGGCTCATTATCCATCTCAGACAAATATTCCTCCCCAGCTTCTTCTTCCTTTGGCTCATCTGGACTTCCCACCTCACTTGTTACATCATCTTCCTCTTCTTCCTCCTCTTCTTGAGAGTCCTGGAGGGAGAACATATTTGAAGATTTCTTTCTAATTATAATAAGACAGCATAAAAAAACAGTAGAAAATGAAGGATACCTTGTTTTGATTGCTAGATGGAGGTTCTGATTTCAATGCATCTGGAAATGGGAGCAGGACAATGAGAACATGCATAATTAATCACAAAATGCTTCCTGAGAACCCATCTGTTCTAATCTCATTTATACCCCAAACCTAGTATATACATTTTCTATTGCTCTCAGTGCGCACCAATTAGCACCGGGCTCTCCACAGATCTTATTCTCGTTTCCTCTTCATTCGAAAAAGACTCATTTTGAGATGTTTCACAATGTGGTTCCTAAAAGTAAAATAGAAAAAGATCAATAAAACTGCAAATTGCATTATCTGTAATGCAGATCTCATTTATAAACAAAATATGGACCTCTGTTTTTAATTGGTGTTCTTCTTCCTCTTCTTTAACTGAATCTTCTACATTGGTTCCTCGAAATCCTTCCTCAGAGGGTCCGATCTGAAATACTGAATGAGAACTGTCGGAGATACCCTCTGATGGAGCAGGCTCCATTTCTGGCTCAGGAGGTTCAGTCTTTATTTCATCAGTCATCTCCATAATATTCATTATTGCGTCTGACTCTTTGGACCCTGGAATAAGAGACTGGGAAAGGGTCTCTTGTTTTGCTGCGTGTTCCTGAACAGCCTGATCCCAGGGCCCACCAAGTGCTTGGGGGTCATCATTCTCTTCACAAAACGAAAGGGCTGCCTCAACTGCAGCCACATCCAGTACTTCAGGATGGTCATCCACCTGATGAAGAAATCACAGCTGCATTATAGTATAAACTCACTAAAATATCTGTATGACCTAAACCAGCATAATCATTCAATATCCATATAAGGAGGAAATGATGATGTTTGAATTTATAGGGACACATACTACAATTATACCAATGCGCTTAAAAAAGATTTTGCTTTCAAAATTCACACTTTTCTTGTATTAACGATTCGCCATCACCTCTGATCAACAGCTAGTTATCACAGTCATGTCGATAGAGTTTAACCCCTATCTGGGATTAAAGCAGTGTATTTGTACTTTTCAGGTTAAGGATGTGGACAAAAAGTGAAGTTTATCTCACTTTACCTTGTCCTCAATTATTGCAATTATGTCACCAACAGTATCAAAATCCAACTCCTCTCCAGTGTAAGACACAGCAATATCCATTTTCTCTGCTAGATCCAGGTCTCCCTTGCTTTCTGAAGATTCAGCTTTGGATTGTGTGCTGACCTCTCCACTTGCAAGGCATTCTTTGTTGATAGAATCTATAATCATGGAAATGTCACTGCTGTCCATGGATACCGTAACAGTATTTGGGTCTGAAGTGGAATCAGAGTCGTCTTGCTGGGTCACTATAAAGTAAAATTCTTCTGATTACCTTGTACAGTTTTCAATTTCCCAAAAATTGCTTTCATACACAAATATAAAAAAAAATATCTCCTAATATTAATATCTAAGAACCTATTCTGCGCAATTCTCAGAGATAAAACATTTGAAGACAGCAAAAACACAGAAGGATTATAGACTTATTCTCATTAAGGAAGAGTTCAGTTTTAAACCAAGTGATTAAGACAAGCATGAAGTCCAAGGCAAGAGTTACCTGGGACAGCTGCAGTCATTGGTAGTGCTGACATCATAATAATGGTGGCCTGAGATTCTATAGGGGTCAGCAAAGATTTAGACAGAGATTCACTTGTAGCAGCAGAGAAGGAAGCGAGAGGTGGAGCGAAGTGTGCAGGACCAGCTTCTAGAAGCCGGGACAGTGTGGGAGCACCTATCGGGGCAAGAACAGGAAGGGACAACAGAACAAGGGAGGAGGCCAAATATTGGAGAACACAACATAAAAAGGGCAACAGAGAAAAACGTAATAAAAAAAATGAAAATAGTGTTGAAATAACCAAACATAAGACGCAAGGACCAAGTGAGAGGAAAGGGATCAACAGAAAGAAAAGTTGAGAAATATGTAATATGCCTTATGAGGCAGAAAAACTTATCTTAAAATTAGATCTATTTTATGACCAAGCCTAAATTTACACTGCATACCTGAAGCTGCTGGAATTGTGCCTGCAACAGGGTGCAGCTCACCTCCATGAAGACTTGGTAGCACCCCAACATCCATTAAGACACCTGAACCAGTAATTTGATTTGATGCCAATGTCATCTCACTTTCACTGACCTGTAAAAAGAAGAAACAGATATGGCAAGAAACTTGACTATGAGCAGAAGTTCCTCCCTTGACAAAACTATGGGTAGTGTTGGGGCACCCTCTGTGAGGACCAGTGTGGGGTTCCATACCAGCCGGGGACTCGTGGGCAACAGACTGCCTTTCTTCAGGAGCTCCGATAACAGCGGGGAGGGGGGTGGAGTTCCTTTCTGTCCCACCATCTTTTTCTGGGGAGAGTCGTCCATCATAGGGGTCAACAGAGACTCCAAGGGGGCAGAAGGAGGAGGAGGGGTGTCAGCTGGGGTGCTTGTTAAAGACCCCACACTTACCTGGAAAAAATAAGTAGGAATTATAATTATTCAAAGCCTAAAAGTGTAACAGGAAGTTTTCTTTTTGGACTTTTGAGAAAGGGCACTTACCACCACACTTCCCTCCTCAATACTACTTGGTGTCAGGTCTCCTAAGCCAAAATCTCCCCCTGGAGATGAAGATTCAATTGAAGAGCGACCAATCGTACTTGTCCTGCGAGGAATATTCTTAGCTGCTAGGCGGGCTGAAACAATGAAACAAAGATAGCAATATATGTCAGCAGTAAGTCTAAGAAGTATAAGAAAACCAGGCTGGAGACCTAAAGACAGGTGTAAATCGCTCCATTTAGCAATTTATAGTTGCTTAAATTATTAATGAGTAATTTATTTACCATGCTAAAAAATTCATAAAATTATATACTGTATCTAAAGGAGTATATTCCCTTTCCGCATTAAACCTAACCTTGATAAGAGGCATCTGTGGCCTTTCTCTTCATCTCTGCCTCCTCCTCTTCTTGTTTCTTAGTGCTACAGAAGATAAATAGTTATATGCAGACTGTGGAATAACTTGGAATTTATACATGTCCATGCCGTGTGTTTGTATGTTATTTATTTTTATAGAACCTACACCAAAATGTAATTCCACAGTTCCTCCAGCTTGCTGTCCATGTGGCCACTCTGAATCAGCTCTGCTTCCTTTTTCAATTTCCTACGAAACATTTGTAAATGTGAAAAGCCTGTAAAGAGTACAGACACAAACTACATACTGAACAAAGATTGATTAGAATGTATCTAAACCATTCAGAATAGATTCATTATGGTGTGCTGAACATATAGCTTAATTACAGCTATCTCGTTTAAAATATATTAATAGCATATAGCAGTGAGAGATAATAGCACTGATAACGGAGGTGTATATGGGTCAGTAAACTGTAAAATATGTAGTCCTTCACACACACAAACAATGAAGCTGATAGGCCAATCAGTGTGAAGCAAGAGTGTGTGCCACCTCAGCTGCTGCAGTGTTGTACTGTCTGTGGGTCACAATGCTACAGAAAGCAGAAATCAGCTGAAATGAGCCAGGATGAAGCTGAGGTAGTAGCAGGGAGAAAGTAGAAGAAAGGGATGATAGGAAGACAGAATAGTTGGAGGACAGGGAGTAAGGATACACAAGCAGGCATGCTAAAATCATTAATACACAAGCTGTCTTTCAACTAATTATTTTACTTGTTATATAGCGTTAAATGTGTTTATTAGATACAAACTTATGTCACACATGTAAACCAGAGCACAATAACTCTTCAAGAGATGGCCTGTGTGTAAATTCAGTATACAGTATCATTGTGATTGGTGCATAATAATGAAACAGGACCCTCATTTTTAAAAGTGATCGATCCCTGGGACCCACAAAATTTGGACCATAGTGATATCAACATATCTATATGCTTGATAATGTTAAATGACTAATGGACAAAGCATTCAAACATAACTAAACACTATTACCTATATTTTTCCTGGGTGTCTTTAATTAATTTCTTTAATTCCTCAATTCTTTCTGCTGTTAGTTTCCGTACAATTACATCTTCAACTGTCTCCACAACTTCTCCCCGTTCTCCTCGTTTCCGTCTAAAGAGAACATATATGAAATGACAACCATTAAAACATATACAAAGACAGTAAGGAAAATATAAAGTAAGGTAAAGTAGGGGAATTTGTTTCTTGGATGACGGAACAATATGGCAGCAAGCCTGCAGCCATCAATTTATATGCCAACATGTGAAGATGCAACAATGTCATAGCAGTATGGATGACAGTTCTATCTGACACATATGGTGAGCACAGAACTGATTTTTGCAGGAATCCGTTAATGGGGACAGAAGAATGCAATGGCCATTATGTTTTTATCTGGATTCTTGAGGTATGGGATGACTGTAGGTATTAGATTATGGACAAATAATGAATGTTGTGCAAAGCACTGTATACTGGAGTACACAGCTGTAAATGGAGAGCAAGGAGATCACTGAACTATAAGTGACGGCTATTAGGTTATTATTGTGAGCACTAAGTTCTGCAAAGATTTAAGTCTATTATTTGCCATACATTTAATGCTACATTAGACAATGATGTGTTTTGTAACTAGATTTACTACCATGCCCCTTCTTCAATCTTGCATTTCTCTTCCCCCTTTGAAACCCCCAATCTCCTGAACTATATAAAGAAAAAAAACTTGTGTCCTGTGACCCACCAGTGTTATCCTGACCACCAACAGGCAGATCAAAATAAAACATGCTCCTTTGTAATGAAGAAGGTGAACCTCCAAATACTATAAATAATACAATAATGCACTGAAGGCTACACCCTACAATTGCTTTGTGAATCTATACTCACTTTGGTGTCTCTGTAGTTTCCAGGAGCTCAGAATATTGTGAGGCACAATGCTAAATAAATATAAAAGAGAAAATACAGAATTGTGTTACGCAACATAAGAACTAAAGTCACAACTTCCATATGGTACAAGGTTTAAAATATATATATATACAATCATGTTTTAAAATATTGTGAGCACATAAGTATAAATCATTTTACACCAAATCAAGTTTATATCTATACCCTTTTGCCCAAAAGGAAATTGCTTATCATTTTAAAGAGAACACTCTGCTTTTAAAGGTGAAGTTAATATGATTTACATCAACACAGTTTATTATAAAACCAATGGGCAGATGCGCAGATTACCTTTTGAGAGAACCAATCAGGGGGGCGTCCTGGCTCGGCAAAAGGTTTGATGGCACGGCTCACAGACACCCTAATACAGAAGCATTGAGTACATTTACCAGTTTTGCAGCAGTTATTGAAACAAGAATAAAACTAAGACAAGAAAGACTTTTGTATGAAGTTCTTTTACTGGCTCCACGTGTCATTTGTGTCCCAAGTCTTTAAAAAACACTACATATACTTATTCATATCACTAAAATGAGTTCTGCTTTGCCACCTCAATTCATAACCAACACCTTGTTGTACCATACTTCTTATAATAAAGTTCGACATACTTGTAGTATCGGGGACCCACGCTCCGCGACAGAGCAAGCAGCAGCTGCGGCGGAAGGATCACATCTCTGTCTCACAGCAAAAAGTGCGCTTACTAGAGAATAAAGAATGTCACTTCCCCAAATAAAGTAAGTGGTTTTATTAAATCCATAAAATGTTTCAGTGAATAGATTAAATAATATTGTTTGCTTATTTTGGGTTTATGGTTAGGGGTTAGTTTTTTAGGGTTAGGGGCTAGGATTAGGAGTTGTCAGTTTTACTGAATAGATGAAATAATATTGTTTACATATTTAGGGTTAGGGGTTAGGGTTAAGGTTAGGGTTAGGAGTTAGGATTCAGGGTTAGGAGTTAGGATTCAGGGTTAGGAGTTAGGATTCAGGGTTAGGAGTTAGGTGCTATATACTGTAGAAACTTTGAAATCTATTTGTCCTTGAAATTGAACTTTATTTCAAGTTTTTATTATTTATTATAAAAAATGTGTACTGTGTTTTTTGTGTAATACATACGAGGCGCGCTGTCTGTTCTCAATTCTGACTGAATTTCACCTCAGGTCAGAAATAAGAGCAGCCAGCATTTCACCTCAGCTAGAACCGCAGTGCAGAAGAAGAGATCCTTCCGCCACAGCTGCTTGCTTCGTCGCGGCCCGCGGGTCCCCGATACTACAAGATTGCCTAAAGTTCTATGTAAGAAGTGGAGATATTGCCCATAGACATTTTCTAGTATGAAATACTAAAATGTAAGTGAGAGCTAGAATCTCATTGGTTGCTATGGGAAACATCTCCACTTTTCCTTTCCTGCAGCTTAGTAAATCTGGCACCAAATGTCAAATTTGTGGCCCAAAGCTATAAAACCCTTGCAAAACTACAGCTACTTATTCATACAACTAAAATTAGCACATGTGGTCACTTTGGCACCCTATTTAATGCTCAAAACCTTGTTAAGCCTGCCAGATGCAATAAATTTATAATATGTAAGGGAAATGCTTTTTATTTTATAAACTTGATTTAATTATTTTAAAATAAGAAGATATCTAAATTGGCCTCATAAAGGGGTCTATTTACAAACAATTATGTTTTTCTATGACCGAAGCTGCATTAGGCTTGCTTATTTTCACTGCAAGCCTGACAACTTCGTTCATAAAATTTACCATTACTTATCCCTCCGGCAAGGTCCCACAATGACCTGCCAGGTCATCACCGGACATCTCATTCATGCGATCCTTGAATGAAGCGCTGCACATGCGCAGTGACTCTCATTCAGGACTTTGAAATTTAAAGACCAGATATGAGAAACACTGCGCATGTGTATTCATGTCAGGACTTTACCATTTGTAGTCAGATGGTCCCCCGAACAGGCAAGTGTTAACCATATCCTTTTTTTTTTTTCACTTATTTAAAAAAACAAAACAGTTATTTAATTAATTTAACATATTCCAGTGGTCTCCCCATACATATCCCCCCTTTTCCTTCCCCTAATAACAGCTATTTGGGGGAGGAAAAGAGTAGTATATGAAGAAATCGCTGGAATAGTTACCCAGCTCAGGCTGGTGTTATTTTTACACTGGGAGGTGAACAGAGCGCAAGCTCCGAGGATTTGTAAATATAACGAAGCGCCGGCCCGCTATGAAAAGAACAGGCTGGAGAGGGGATGCATTATTTACATGCATCGCCATGGAAACTAAAGTTTTCAGTGGCAATGCATGCTTTGTAAATATAAATTTCTTAAGTTTTACGCGATAGTGCCAGTTTTAACATTAAAACGGCCACTATTGCAAGAAATCAAAATATGTAAATAGAGCCCTTAATGATTGAAGTAAAATTGCTTTAGCTGCATTCATCTGTTGAGAGCAGATCCGAACGATATATATATACACTGCACTTACGACAATCATTTACTAATAAGAGTTTTCATAATAATTTGAAGGCAACTGCATAAATTACTTGTAAATAACAGAACATTTTACTTAGTATGGCACTGATGTATCTTTTTAGCAGTCTGGGTCTCTTGGTCACCAGTTAAAGATTTGCATAACCATAACAATCCCTGTGTTGCCATGGGAAACTCCTGGCCACTTTTCTCACCAGTTCTGGTCGCCACTGCGCATGACTGAGGACGCGAGGCACAACTTCTCCCGGATTGACCATGGCTCTGTGGGGCCAATATTCAGTAGCTTGTGCTCTTATTAGAAGACAAAGAATTGGATAAGCGTCAGTATATTCACATTAACAGGATATTTATAATCCATACGTTTCATGTATGCACAACTCAAGCCATATGCTATGAAATAATATCAGCTATTATCATTGCAATGTAATAACGACATTTTCTAATAAAATCTCTCTCGACAATACTCACTCCCCGTCCCGGTCGCCATTTTGTGGGTAAAATTTGCGTAGAAAGTATGCGACGATGTGAAGTTGATGACGCATTTCGCATGGGGGCGGGCCAAAGGGATGACGGGATTTGCAGTTCTTGCTGTGTTGTGCAACTTAAGGCATTATTCTAACGTATATTGGTGTTAATATGTGGTGATTGCGACATTGCATTTCACAAACGTAAGATTAAAAAAGATGAAATAAATATTAAAAACTGCTTTTTAAAAAATCTGTTATTGATGTCACAAGTAGCAGGGGTAGTATTAGAAATTTATGGTTCATTGTGAATTTTCTATGTAAGTGAATTAATTTGTTGATTTAAAAGCAAATATTTTAAATATATCTTTTTAATACAGTTGTTTTATTATAATTGAATTCTTTATTTTTACACTAGGGGGTGAGGACCAAACCCGGTGACAGACTGAAAGGGGGTGGTGTTCCACTCTAGATCCCCTTTGGTGAATGGTAAAATGTGGCTGGTCCATCGCATTATTAACAGCTGCCAATTGAGGACTACAGCTTCTCTGCAGAAGCTACCTACCATCAGAGTGGCAGTGGCGTGAGCCCAAGGTCCTTTCAGCTTCATAAGGATTGGTTAGGGAATGGAAGAAAAGAATTGCTGAAGACATACAAGAGAATGGGACTAGAAGAATTACTGCAGACATATAAGGGGGCTGAAGAGATGGCTGGAGACATACAACGGGAAGGTGGGAGAAGGCTGAAGACATACAAAGAGGGATAGCTGGATTCTATTTTTATAGATGCAATACAAATACAAATTGCCAGTAAAACACCTTGTATTGCCTTATTGTAATAATATACCACTGGTCAGGGGTCGAACTAGCAGCATGGGGCTCCATAACACGTTTGAGTTTGGGACTATAGTGATTATCTATTCCTCATTTTGTACTGTATCCATGTTTCTAATATTCCCCTTATTTCCATGTGTTTGGAATGGATTTAATCTCTTTTTGCTATCTGATTATTTTTATCCAGGCTGATAAACAATGACACTTCTGACAGGGGGGTTAGGTTGTGGGCTGCCGAATTTATGTAAGTTTGCTGAATAATTAGGGTAGGGTATAGCTATTGAAAGTCCATTGGTGCGATGGGAGTAGTTAGCAGAGTGCTCATTCTGATGACTGGATAAAGACCTGCAATTATGGATCTGAGCATATCCAATAGCAGGTTTTCATGCACTGAACTCTGGATTTGGTTCATTATGAAACACTAAACAGCTGTTTTATTCATGACAGAAACTCTGAAAAACATTAAATAACTTAATAGCAGCATATTTCTCAAGTAGGAGAGCTATAATTATAAGGGGATGGAGCAAAAAGGAAAAGGGGAGATAGTGGCCATAGCAACCAATGACATTCTAGCTCTCACTTTCCAATTCCATGCTGGAGAATGTCAGTTGAAATCCTACTGGTTGCTATGGGCAAAATATCATTTTTTTCTTTTCGGCAGTTCAGTAAATCTAGCCCATGAAGTTTAGTATTTAATCTTAGCAATTTGAGGCTATTAGCCACTCTATATGTGGATAAGCCATTTGTGATAAACTAGCCGATACATATTTTATTTTGGAAGTGATAGCGCCTCCTAAATAGGTTATATGAAATATACATAAATATGATATTAATTTCTATTTGATGGGATAACAATGGACATAATGAATCAATATATAAGCCATTAAAACTGCAGGGATCTCCAGCAAGGGTATATTAATATAAAGCTATATAGTGACGTGAGGCCAATTAGCACACAAAATTTTGGGAAAACCAATATTTTACAGATTGGTAATAAAAACAATATCATATTTAGAGAAATATCTGCTTTTTCTATAACCTGCAGTTTGAAATGAGACTACAAAAATTACTGTTAAAGTTAAGATACAATGATTTGAATTTATTATCATTGTAAGGGGCTCACAGTAACAGTAATATATATCATTTAATACACATTAGGATTAAATTTTTTTTTAATCAATTGTTTTTCACATGCACATATATTGTTTTTAATGTTTGCATCTATTTAATAAAGATTATGAAATGTACTATATTTTAATATTATGGTGACCCCTATAGACTGACCTATTAATGTGATCTAGCTGGAATTTTTAACATCTTCTTTTAGGTTCAGTGTTTACATATTTTTAAAAATATACGTCAACACTTTCTGCTCTTGGTATTATCACCAATGCACCTGAATTTTGTTAAATTGCCTTTATTATTCTTGGAAAATTGTAGCAATAAGTGATTTTCAAAATACATTGTGATTAACAGTGAAATGGGCTTATTAACTAAGTCAGACACATCTCATATATGTTACCAATTCATTGCCAATGCTGTCATACCCAAATATTGTTGGAAAAAATTATCAATTTCTGCTCTGGTTATAGATTATAATTGCCAGCAAATACTTATTTAAAATACAGGGTGGAATGACCAAATAGAAGCACATTTGATTATGTTTGAGCATTTAAAAAAAAAAAAAAAGTAGAACTTCACTCACCTGTACAGTAAAAGTGGACAAGTGAAAAACCTATGCAGTTAGACCTAAATCAGGCCTGACCAACAGCCTGTGACTAGAACAGGAATAGCCAACTTGTGTTGAACTACGACTCCCAGCATGCTTTGACGTGTATCCGCTATGCCTATGCCGTTAACGCATGCTGGGAATCGTGTTTGTTATTTTTATGTTGTTTGCCAACAACACTTGAAGAGCCATAAGTTGGCCAGACCTGGTCTAGAAAGTCTCAGGTTGCATTGCACTGACTCCATTGGATACCTGGCTGCAATGCATCCTGGGACTCGTAGTTTTTACACCTGTAGAGCCATTGTACAGATGATTCTTAGAAGCAGTGACCATTGTCATATCATTGTAAAATATATATCAGTTATTACTGCTTAATTCGTTTTAAGCGAATCAAAACCTATTTTACTTGAATGCGGGCGATGCTACTTTGTAATAAATAGCACATTGTAAGAAGTATCCATAAGTGAATGGAATATGTTCCTTCCTCCATAAAGGTGCTACACTAACATTACGATTTACCTTAGCTTGTTATTTTTGGTTTATTTGTTTAACTTATAGTTAAAAACTCTCCCATGCTCAGTAGCACATATATTCCTTTATAAACACGTATAGAAGGAGAAATAGGAATTATTCTGCAGTTTCTGTGCACGGTATAGGTAGGTGGGACTTCCAACAGGTTTTTTAACCGTGCAACTCTCATTGGATAGTTTAGAGCTCTTTGCTTTCTGATTGGATGACTCGCACAGACTCCTTTGTGAATGGCCGGACGCCCAGGCGCTTAGTTTGAAAACTACAGTTCTTAACAGTCGTGGAATCACGAGCACAGAAGTAGCTGGACCTTGTCGGGAGGTGAGTGAGTGGACACTGGGCTATTAAGATTATTGTGGTTGTGATTTTGTAATAGTTACATTAAGCAGTGCATGATATTTGATATCATGATATGCACATAAATTGTCTGCACTGAGTACAACCATATTTTGACTCTGTAAACGGAATTTATACTTTCGTATATGTTAAACACTAAATATCTTTTGCTTAATGTTATGTCTTTTTTTGTGGATATTAAAATCATTTTTATGAATAATTTTGTACTTAATACACCAATCTGTGTTTTTGTGCTGAAAAATAGCAGAATGCCTCATCCTGTGGAATAAGGATTGGTTTCCTTATCTTGAGCTAGCTGTTTCTTTTGTTAATGTTACAAATAGGCCCATGGCAGTGCGTTATATTTGGATATATGAGGGCTATATTGCAGTATTATGGTTAGTTGTGTGTAGGTGTTTACACTGGCCATACATTGAGCAGATCTCAAACTTCTATAATCCTACTGATTTGGGTCCATACATTGAATAATAAAATCCTACAAATTGGTGTACTTCTATGTTCTGTTTACTAGTGGTAGATGACCAGATTTTATATTGCATACAATGGGCAAATATGCCTGTAGAGTACACATGTATAAAATCAGCTCTTTTCTGTCTGTTTTGTTATCATTTAATTCTGTCTTGGCAGTGGTGTACTTCATACCAGTTCATACCAAATATGTAGTGCAGTATTGTTGCCTTTTGCTCCTATCCTTATTTTGTGCGAACCAATTAAGTAATAGAAAAATACACAAATTAATGCTATAACCACAATTAGCATGCAGCTGAATGTAATGCAGCCAGCAGCATAGACTTTGTCATATATGGAACATGTGACATCTGCCATCAAACCTACCGGTATGTGGGTGCATGATTGCTAGGCAACAGAGACAACAAAGACTGTCATACGTTACACATGTTTTACATGGGGATGAGGGGTTGTGAAAACAACTCGCAAAGTTGTGGATAGTCTAAAATGCAACATTTTAAATTATTTGGGGTTGCTGCCCATTACGCACATATGCTATTCATAGAAATGGTTAGTGGTGACCTAGATATTGGGGATTTTTAAGCACTCACTGATTTGGCTCCTAGAGCTGTACTTACCTTTGCAGACCAAGGTAAAGAGTAGTTACTGAGAACTGTTATTTTTGTACAGGGTATATTGCATATAGTATTGTATCTTGTATATCACATTGGACCTGCTACATGTCTGATGCCATATATTGGTACATTGTTTCATTGATTTTTCATGTCGAATAGTCTTTCATGTGACCAAGCGCTTGTTACTTTGTGGTGTATGTAGCATAAAGATCTGTTATTATATAAATCAAATGCATATTAAACTGTAGATTTAGAGAAATAGTAAAAACTAATTACAATAATTATATAAATTTGTACGCATACGTTTTAGCTTGGGCTTTATGTGAAATGCTCATAGCTTGTAAGGTATTGAAGTGATGTTTCTCTGTCCCTTATGCTTGAATTAACTTATAAAGAAGGAGTGGATGTTTTGGAATCTTGATTAACATACTTGGCATTGATAGTCGAAAGGGAGTGACACAAGTAAGTGTTGAAGCATGACATGATGGAATGTGTTAGCAATGGAAATTATGAGCTTAAAAGTGATGCTAAAGCAGGTTTTGACAGAGAATGATGCTGGAGGAGTTTCTGCTCATCATGGCGAACTGACGCCAAGGTTTTGTCAAGTTCATAACCAAAGTTTAATTGAATTGCGATCTACTATAAAGGTGGCATATAGACATTCATTTTATAAAGTTTACTGCCATTAGTAATCAGATTCAAATAAATCTGTTTACTAATTTCAATAAATCTGTATATACCAATTTCAAATATACTTTTAGTATTTTTGAATAAACCATACGACTTAATGTTTTTGGCTATAAGGCTGTTCAAGTATCTGGTGGCTATAATGTTTTAATTACAGTTGGTGCTTAACTTTTGTGATATATTTTAATTGATGAAGGTGAGGGAGAGGCAGGGTCTCACAATTAGCCCTGTGTCTGGTTCACAAATGTAAGTAAAGGTGGGCATACACTAGGACGGTTATCTGTCCCAGCATGGGGTGGCCCTATAGACGGGACGATTTCCCACTTTAAAGCTGTCAGAACAGCATAGTACATAGATATACAGCAGCGGCTATTGCAGAGTAGTGCAGACAGGGATCAGCCAAAGCCACACTTCACGCAGCGTGGCTTCGGCTGATCCTTGTCTGTACTACTCTGCAATAGCTGCTGCTGTATCCGATTTAAATCAAACATGTTGAAAGATCAAATAATCGCACCACAGCGTTTTCTGGTGCGTTTATTTGATTATTGAAAAATTGATCCTGGCCACTAACTACAGCGATTATTTGCCTGATCACTCGATTGGGTGATTGAACAGATAATTGCTCTAGTTTATGGCCAGCTTAAAGCAGGGTACACACTGGGACTTTGCAGGTAATCTTTCCAAATGCCCAAACAAAACCATTTCACCAGATATTTTACCAGTGTGTCCATAGATCTCCTATAAGACACATTACACATTTGCAAAAATCTTTCATCACTGATCGAGCATATTAGGAGCTCCGAAAGATCAGACTGTTTCAAAAGATTTTTGAGCATCTTTGAACAGGGCACACTCGTGGAATATCTGGTGAAACGCTCATTTGATTGTGCAATTAGAAAGGTTGTTTTTTGAAAAAAAATGGAAGTCCACTTTGCTGTGGCCCTACTAAAATGTTAAGGACAAATAGGTGACAGATCTTCATAAATACTAAAATATAGCAAAAACAGTGTGGAAATAGCAATTTTTATGAATCATGTTCAACTGGTATAAGGTAGGAATAAATTTGCCACAGCTGCGACACATAAAGAGCTGCTGCATTATTCACATTCTCGTTGACTTTAGAGATCCTCCTTTAGACCAGTGCTCCTCAACCTTTTCTCACCCTCCGCACACCTAAGCCCTTCCCAGAATTCCGCGGCACACCTAAGCCCTTCCCAGAATTCTGCGGCCCACCAAAAGCAAAATATCCAAAAAAAAGCAGGAGTTGCAAAGTGCATACACGGATATTACATTTTAATTGTTATTTTTTATTTGATGAAATGTAAAATCGCAGCTAATAACCTTTATCTTATAACTAATTTAACTATGTTAGGCCCCATCATGCGTCTGCAGCCTCCCCAGTAGCCCCCATCATAAGTCTGCAGCCTCTCCAGTAGTCCCCATTCATGTGTCTCCAGCATCATAGTAGTTCTCATTCATGTGTCTGCAGCCTCCCCAGTATCCCCTTATTTCCTTAAGGCAAGGTCTTCCAGTGCTTTTTCTCCTGTTGGAGGCATTGCACCATGGCACACTGGTTGAGGAGCACTGCTTTAGACAATACTTCAATCTATACTGAAAAATAGAATCTATAATTCCAGATCTACTTGTGGCACAGGGATATCGGTACTGTATCAGTAATGCTGTATCCATGTGTTTGACACCTACTGTTAAAAATCAACTTAACCATTGAACTCCTCATATGGGCTATGCTGAGCATTCCAATCACAATTAAAGTATCCAGGCTTAATGAGCATTGGGTTCTTATTCCTAGATTAATGCTCTATTCATATTGAAGGAATTCAAATTAGATAGTATATAATACAGAGCATACAAATTGCACTCAGACAGTTGTTAAAGGGTTATTTCATTATTTTTTTCTCTTAGAAAAAGATCTAAACAGCTCCCAACATGGCATGCGGTATCATTTCTCCTGATCTCCGTGTGCTTTCTGATGATGAGGAGTCTCCGGTTTTTGAATCCACAGCACATGACTATGCATCAGGGATCCGCAAAGATCTTCTCAATGATTTTTCGGTCATCTCACCAGGGTTAGGACGCCCTTCGCAGGTATGTAAATGTGTTCTGTCACCAATTAGATTCATGAATGTTTTGCTATAACCTTCTGATGCTCTACAAACTGCCAAACCTCCTTTACACTGTTGCTTTATAATTTGTCTGATTACAGGTTGGTCCGGTAAGGTATTCTTTCTATGAATACTTTAATATTAATAAATTCCTTGTGGCGGTAACATGCTCACTGTACTTTTAAAAACAGTGTCACGTCCTTTGGAGTCAAAATATTTAAAACTTGTTGACTACATGAGTCAATTTTCAATAAATTCAGACCTTAACAGCAAGTAATTAAAACACCAGACAGATGTCTGACGCTATATTATTAGTACATATATATTTTGCAATTTATCTCTTTGCTCAGTGTTTCTTTTTTTTTTATAAAAAAAAAAAAAATACTTTAAATGCAATGCCACCAAATAACATTTTGATATTATTGACTTGCATTTCATGTGTTCTTTTCAGTTATCTGATGATGGCAATGATAAAGTTACGGTATATGTCAGGATCAGACCTTTTGTAGATGGAGAGTTGGAGAAAAAGGAAGATCAGGTAAGAAAATGAAATATACAATTTATATAATAAACATGGAAAAGCAATGAGACAGAAGGACTTCATATATGTTACCGTTTGCAGGGTTGTATTGTGGTGGAGAATCAGGAGACTTTGCTCTTGCAAGCTTCTAAAGACTCTTTTACTATGAAGAACACTGAACGTGGCCTGGGTCAAAGTGTACACAAATTCACATTCTCTCAGGTAATAAACAGCACATAAGTTTTTTTTTTTTGTTTTTTTTTGTTTTTTTTTTGTTTTTTCAAGAACGGTACAACCTTGTATTTATGTTTGTACTGAACATATTCCTCCTATACTTCAGATTTTTGGGGCTGAGGTTGGTCAGAAGGATTTTTTTCATGGTACTGTGAGGCAAGTAGTGAAAGATGCACTAAATGGACAGAATTGGCTTGTTTATACATATGGAGTCACCAACTCTGGAAAAACTTACACTATACAAGGTATACTTCTTAAATAAAGGACAAGAAACTTCTTTTGTGCTTTGCTTTGAACATAGAGGTTAATTGTTAATGTTAATATTTCAGGAACTAGCAAGGAAGGTGGAATTCTTCCCCGTTCTATTGCTCTCATCTTTAACAGTGCTCAGGAACGTCTGTACAAAAGCTCCGACCTCAAACCACTCTCTAATGAAGTGATCTGGTTGGACAGCAAACAGGTGCGGCAGGAAGAGATAAAGAAGATTTCTTTGCTTTCTAATCTGCGCGAGGTAAGCGCATTTCATAGTCCTTGTTCTTTGGGCATTTTGTACTTTGTTACACATGTTTGCCTGAAAGAAAATGTAATATGTAACGTCTGTTGTTGTTTTTATAGGAAGAACTTATGACTCCTATGAAAAGTGGTGGCAATGATTCCCAGCTCCGGGCTGGCACAAGTATCAGCTTTGACAGTGGCATTGGTGGACTCTCTTCTACCAGTCATACAAATCACACCAGCCTTCAATGGGAAGGTATGTCTAAAGAAGATCTCTGCCTGGTCACAATGCATATGTTTGAAAGAGTTTGCACGTTGGTTTATGTATATATTCTCTACCTCAGAGACTTGCTCACGTTGGGGAGATCAAGATGTGATTTCACTCCAGGAACCTGCTGATGTGCAGCTCTCAATTTGGGTGTCTTATTTTGAAATTTACAATGAGTTTGTATATGACTTATTGGAATCCTTGCCAACTGGCCCCAACCGCAAACGAACAACATTGAGGTTATGTGAGGACAGAAATGGAAATCCTTATGTTAAGGGTAAGATTATTAACAACTTTTTTTATTTAATTAATAGATTTTTATTTTTATTTATTTATTAAAAACCTATTTGTTCCCATCAGATTTGAACTGGATTAATGTTCACAGCGCTGATGAAGCTTGGAAGGTTCTAAGAGTTGGACGAAAAAATCAGAGCTTTGCTAGTACCCATCTGAACCAGAATTCCAGCAGAAGGTGAGAAAATGTATTACATTGTGATAAGATATTTGGAAGTATCACCCCCC
>WWET01000575.1:472959-483637 GCA_011038615.1 Limnodynastes dumerilii | reverse complement strand
GCAGGAATAAAACTTTTTACTTTATTGTACACAGATACTGACCAGTTTTACCCCTAAATTGTTTTAAATAACCTGGACTAGGAAATAAACTCTAATACTGTTTGCAACAGATGTAATTTGCCTTCTCTGCAAACATGGTTGTGTCCAGGTATAATTTTCCACATAATTTCATCTTACTTTTAAACCCTGAGTCCTGTCCAATGAACTTATCTAGATTATTTAAAGGACTAAAGCTTGGCATACGCTAGGACGATTATCGGTCCCAGCAGGGGGTGAGCTGATAAACTGTTTCATGCTAGGGAAATGCACTGTTATCGGCTCCATACACCTCCTCTGCTGGGACTGATAATTCTAGCAGAAGAGAGGGGCCAGGGTAAGCACTATGCTGCTCTAGACAGCTTTGATATCAAAGCTGTCAGAACAGCATAGTACATAGATATACAGCAGTGGCTATTGCAGGTTGTAATACAGATAAGAATCAGCTGAAGCCGCGCTTCGCACAGCACGGTTTTGGCTGGTCTCTGTCTGTACTACTCGCAATAACCACTGCTGTATAACTATGTACTATGCTGCTCTGACAGCTTTAAAGTATACCTTTACAGCTGTCAGAGCAGCTTTTTACATAGATATACAGCAGCAGCTTTGAAGAATAGGGAGCTATACAGCTTGCTGGTTGGCTCCTTTAAAATATCAGGAGCTTTGAAAGATCAAATAATCGTAGCAGAGCGTTTCTAGTGCGTTTATTTGATGTTTGAAAATTGATCCTGGCCATTAATTACAGCGATTATTTGCCCGATTATCCGATAATTGGGTGATCGGGCCAATAATCGCCTTAGTGTATGGCCAGCTTAAGGAAGATATTCATAATATCTTTACTTCTGCCTTCAATTCCTTACAAACTGTCTCCATTAATTTCTTATTGAGTCTTTGTGATTTAGCAAATATAAAGCTTTTGGATATTGCCCACTTTGCTAACGCCATTTCAGTATGGTATTGGCAAAGATTTAAGACATCCCTCCAGCACCACGTCTTGGAGTGCATGCAGCATACTTGAGTATGTACCTGGTATCCACATTTTGAGTAGAGTGCTGCTTGTAATTGGGGCCTGGATTATGAGACATTTTGGTGGAACTAATTGAAATGTTCCATCACAATGTCATTGGTACAAATTAATATGCCCCTTAACTTTTTTAATATATCATTTTATTTGGCAAGTGATTGCATTTAGAAAGCTAAACCTCTTATTTCATTTTTTTTATTTCTTGTACAGTCATAGCATCTTCTCTATTCGCATCCTCCACATGCTGGGCAAAAATGATTTGACTCCAAAGATTAGTGAGTAAGTACAAGTGCTAATTTCTGTTTTACTCCCCTGAACTGAGTAGCTTATTTAACTTTTTATACTAGTATTCTAAGGCTGTGAATGTTTTTTAATTTTATGTCATTCTTTCTTAATTTTAGGCTTACTTTCTGTGATTTGGCTGGGTCTGAACGATGCAAAGATCAAAAAATTGGTGATCGTCTGAAGGAAGCTACCAATATCAATACATCTCTGCACACTCTTGGGCGCTGTATTGCGGCACTAAGACAAAATCAACAAAACAAGTAATCCTAGATTTTTATTAACTTACTGTTATGTTTTAAGTGATTTTATCCCTTTTGCTGGTGCATTTTCCTATTAAGTGTTTTCTCACAACTTTGCTTCCTCTCCTTAGGCTGCGTCAGAATATGGTTCCATTCCGGGACAGCAAATTAACGCGTGTTTTTCAAACCTTTTTCACGGGTCGTGGGAAATCGTGCATGATTGTGAATATAAATCAATGTGCATCAACATATGACGAAACACTTCATGCCATGAAATTCTCTGCAATTGCTAGCCAGGTAGAAGGCCCTCCAGCATTTGCCACATATTGCTCATGTGAAATTCAGACTAAATGTCTATAACAACTGTCTCTTTTACATATGCAGTTGGTGCAGCCAGTGAGAGCAAACCTTCCGATTATTAAGTCTCTTATCAAAGGGAGCAGTCTATTAGCCAATCGTAGCTACACAGATGACGAGGATGCTGAAGAAGGGTCTGCTGAGGAAAGTGACAATGAAGCAGATATCACAACATTTAATAGAGAGGTTAATATAGACTTCAGCTATTTATTATCTTACATTTTACAGTACACAATACATGCTAACTCTTGTGCTGTTATTCGCTTAGGAACTGCTGCAGGTTATTGAGAACTTGAAACAGCTTGTTATTAAAGAGCGACAAGAGAAACTAGCATTGGAGATGACTATCCGTAAAGAAGTCTGTAATGAGATGATGGAGATGATGCAACAACAGAAGTCTCAACAAAGGTAAGTCAACTGTTTAACTTTTAGTTAACTTTTTTTTTGGTTTTGCTTTTTTAAACCTACAATTGACTATGGATCTTAAAGTATATTGTTCATCTTTTTGCAGTGATATGATGGAGGATGAAAGAGAACTACTAGAAGAGATGTATGAGGGTAGACTGGAAAACCTGAAAGAATCTCTAACCAGTTATTACAAGCGTGAGCTGGAGGTAAGTTCACCATACAGCACCAGACAGGATCTGTCTCTTGAACATCAGAGGTTTCCAGGCAGGTTTGGAATGCTTGGAAAAACTTCTTGATTTTCTTGCTGCAATGTCAAACCCAAGATACTCTAAATTACTCCTAGCATACTCGTAATCTAATAGACATTTGGTGATACCTTATTGTGTGTAATAAAGTATAGGTTCTAATATTAAACTACTTCTATCTAGGAGCGGGATGAGCGAATTGAGGAACTGGAGACTGCGCTAGAAGAGGCCAAAAACCAACCTTCTAATGAATTGGACACTAGTAAATGCACACGGGACAGTGTTCCCCTTCGTAGATCCAAGCGATTAGCCCCGACTGACACGTCTGATTTAAATAGACTGAAGCAGGAAATTGTGGACCTTAAAGCTGAGCTGCGCTCCAAAAATGAGGGTAAGGAAGGACTCTAGTGCTTTGTGTGAAACTTAATGTGTATTAGTAAGTCTTACATTTTACAACTGGTCTTCTGCAGAAATAGAAAGTCTTAAGCAAATACAGAACCCACCTGCATCTGCCAGAACATACACAGCGGATGTGGATCGAAAGATCCAAGAGGGACAAAAGGTAAGTTGCAGCAAACGGCATATAAGGTTACATTTGTAATAATTTGAATCTTGTTAGTAAATCAGGATTGTAAATTAATTGTAAACAAAGATTATTTTTTAAATAGATTTTCACTCTTACCCAGGTAGCGTTAATGTCTAACCTAATCTATTTGAGGAACTTAAATTATACCCTCAATGCTTATGTTAGAGGGTCTATTTTTCTGAAGGGGTTTTAATGCGGCAATGCACACACCTAAAATAATCAGTCGAATCTAATTGTAAATGCGGTCTAACCCACAAAATATTCCAAATGGAAAAGGTTTATCCAAAGGTCCAAGCTTCAGTACAATAGTTCCTGGCCTTCAGATATTGGGCATTGTCCTTTAAACAAGCAAGATCAAAGGAAGGTTTTCTGTCCTCTTGATAGGTGAACTCTCCTGGTCACTTCATTGTCTCCTTGTAGCTCTATTGTCCTATGTCCAGAAGTCTATCCGCATAATGTACAGGTGGTCCTAGGCTAGCTAGCAGGGTCAAATAAACTAACTAAACTTGCACATACAATAATACATAATATCTTTTTCTATAGCTTGCGTAGCCTGTATGCGTTCTTTGATTAAAATACAGCATCACTAATACAACAGTAAAGGCTACACTACAACCTAACATTCGCACAACGATGAGCGGATTTTAGCTGATTGAAACCTGCAAATAAACCAAAGCTTTAATGATTTGGAACACATTTTATTTATTAAACATATACAGCACCTATGTGAAATATTTTAGTAATGTTTTATTTTTTTCTAAATAAGCAGAACTTTGAAAGCAAGCCTGCAAAATTATGCAATTGCATGCGAGCGCATTAATATCTTCCCACACTTAGGTTCTTTGGGCTGGATCCAGACTTAAGTGCTTGAAATTAGTTACTCCTGGGCTAAACCATGTTGATTGCACTTAAGTCTGGATCCAGCCCTTTGTTCTTACCCACGGACAGATAACATTTTTATTGTTTTAGGATTTGGTTTGACTTCGACAGACCACCCTTCGTTATCACCCATACATTTTCACCTTTTTGATCATAAAACATCCTTGTTTACCTCCATGTTCACAGCCAAAGTCATCAACTCCGTTTTCTTCCTCCTGAATCTTCGTACACCATTAACGCATTTTACGCTTGGCTTGATAACCATAACATTACCATAACCATAATTCTATAATGTTTTAATTGTCTACAACTGCATAGTACCTTAATTCACTTGTGTAAGTCTGTCTGACAACTCCTGTCTCTCTAATAGGTCACATCTGCACCATCTAGTGGGGTGTCTTTTTCTCTGCTAACTTCAAAAATTTCCAGAGTCTCGTCCACCCTTTGTGCATCATGAGGCACATATTGCAAATATGGTTAGATTTAGTGTATTACAGTTTAATTGTGATGTTTGCTCACGCCATAAGCGCTAGTTCCCAGCTTGTGAACCGTGTGGAGGAGACAAGCCTAGTCTAGGCAGAATTTAGCAGGGCAGACACGACATGTGGTACATGAACTGTTGAATCATGTCCTAGTACTACATCTTCACTCTTGCTAACCATTGGAGCAGCAGCTGCCACTGCTCTGGGACCCGTTGGGAGTGACTTAGGTACAGTGCCTAACTGGGCGCTCTATTAAGCCACCAGTCTGTTATTATCTCCATGTTTCTGTGGTCTCCTGCATCACAACCAACAGTTTCAGTACAATACAGATCAAACGGTTTAGTGTAATCTGGTATTCAAGGGCTGGGGCTGACATTAAACTCTTCTTTAGATCTGTAATGAATTGCTCTGACACGTCTGTGTGCATCACATGGTCAGGCTTAGTAGCTGAAATCAGCTCCTGTGGTGACAGCACCAAGATGGAGAACCCAGTGATCCAATTCCTGCAATACCCGCTTGCCCCTGTAAATGAATAGGCTTGCTGTTGGTTTAGCAGTAGTGTCCTTTCCTGTATGGCTTTGATTCTGTCCTCTGTCAGATGTTGTAACCCTTTGGTAAGGCAGTGTCCTATGTACATGACTGCAGTGATGCTGCAAATTATTTAGTGCACAACAAAAATCAGACACCTTCTGTATCAGGGCAGACCCATTACTAGATTGAAAAGATTTCAATCAATCATGCAAAGCCTGCGAGAAGATACTAGGGCTATCAACAAAACCTTGGGGCAACCAAGTCCAAGTATATTGTACCCCTTTAAATGTGAATGCAAAAAGTACTGACAATCTGGGTGTATGGAAATGGAAAAGAAAGCGGAACACAGATTGACACTGGTAAAATAGGTAGAGGTTGCAGGAATTTGCATTAATATGACAGCTGGATTTGGCACTACAGGGTATTGGCTCTCAAACAAACTTGTTGACACCCCTCAAATCTTGCATGAGTCTTTAGCCCCCTTTCCACTTTTCTTAACCAGGAAGATTGGACTATTGGCTATGCCAGAGATGTAAGTTAAAATCCCCTGCTGTAATAACTGTTCCGTGACAGGAAGTACAACTACTTGTACCTCGGGTTTTAAAAGATACCTGGCTATTTTTGGCGCTTGCCTACCACTTTAAGATTTACCAGTACAGGGGCTACGTTTGCCATCCAGTGTTTTTTTTTTTTTCTTGGGCCAAAGGGAACTTAGTAATTGAGATAACGTTTCCTCTACCTGTGTTGGCAATCATGTTAAACCAGTGGAAAGTATCATTAATCTCAAATCTCGAAACACGTCTCAAACACGTCCTGTACTTCCTGGGCATGGGATCCTTGAACATGCAAGAATGCACCAACAGGAGTAAAATAAATGACACAACCCATCTTTCCCAAGTCCCATCAGAGTAGATTGGTAGGAGTTGATGCTGCAAGGAGAAAAGAATGTTTAGTATATCACCTAAGGTGACTTCAGCGAGTGCAGTCAGTGGGTACTGCTGCATCCCCCCCGAGACTCCTGCGCATATGGTTTTCTTGTGTGACCACAAGAAAAGTTTGTTTAATGCCTGCAATTTTGACCTCTACAGTAAGGCTGCTTATCAGTCCTATTTGCATGAGGTATCACATTAATTACCTGACCCTTATTGACCATAGGGAACTGCTGCTTGACTCTTTAGTGTGTATGAGACTGCATGATTTACTCTCGTATCCCTAGATCTGTCATCACCCTCTTCTCTTTTAAATACGTCATTGGGTCTATTTGATCCATTGCTGCCACTGTTGAGCATTAAAAATGTTTATAACCCTCATTTTGTCTCATGTCTATACAATTGGCTTTTGTCCCGTTTTCCTACAGTGTAAACACCTAACTTGAAATCTAGATGTGTCTGTATAAGGCCTAGTGTTGTATGATTGGTTTATCTGTTTTTGTGGCTGTAGGAGATTCTTATAAGTCCCATTATGAGCCTAATTGTGAAATGGGGCCTTAATGTTTATATACTTCCATATACTTTCTATGTTTTACGTTTCATGAACTTACAAGAAGGATATTAAGTCTTGTCTATCACTACATCCTCTCCCTATGTGCCAATATCTTGTCACCTAAGGTTACATGTGTAGCTGATTTACCCCTATAGAAGTCTAATAAATTTTATTAGACATGATTTACTGTGTCGGGGTTGAAAAGGTCTTAATTTGTGTTTGTGAAATGTTTCCTGTTTTCCAGCAGTATTATTTGGGCTCTCAACACACGTGCACAGACTTTCAGCACACAAGAGCTCTTTGGGTAACCATCTTTATTGTCTGTCTTTACTCACCAATAGATTCAGGGTAGCAGCTATGATTCCATTCCTTTGCAGTCCTTTTCTGTTCTTGTTTTGCCTGCATTACATATTGATTTAAGACCCCTTTTGTCTTCTGTGGATTTCACTCCTCATATATCTATATTAAAAAAATGTACACTGCACAATTCCACAGATCTTGTTTTTGTTAAACATAATTAGAGCAACAAGTTCTTTTTTTTTTTTTTTTTTTAGCAAAAAGTTTTTTTTTTTTTTTTTTTTTTTTTTTTTCCAATATACACAACGTGCTATATAATTTATAAGGTGTTGTGTTTTGTTTTTTAATATATGAAAGTCTACTTCAGAGAACTGGGGGCTTTGATCAGTAATGCATAATAACAAAAAATAGTATAGGACTGATTTTTAAATGGATAGCATGCACCCCAGAATCTGATGTAGAATCCCTGCTTTTTCGCACATATTCCTGCTTTTTTCCTTTCTTACTGGGTGACAATCATGGGCTAGATTTGAGTGCGGTGGCTAACAGTAGGTAAATAGTGTTAGTTACAATACTCTATTGACCATCAACTTGATCTTTTCTTAGAATGTCCGATCGTTACGCTCAGCAATTCAGAAGTTTGGGGACTCTCTGCATCAGGTGGATAGACTGTGCTGCCATACAACTGGAGCGGAGAAACTTAAACAAACCCTGGCTACCTGTGATGAAATCTTAAACAAACAGGTTTGTTTTGTCCTTTTGTGAAACTCAAATTCTAGAAATGTCCAACATGTAGAATAAAAGAGAAGAGAACCTCTATTACATGAGCTGTGAATGTTCAATTGTTTAACATTATCCAAAATTATTTGCAATTCAACGGTTTTGGTAATGTTTTTCAGTCCCACAAAGTTTCTGTGCCATGCCAATGTGCCTATTTGGGAGGTGTTTAGGTACATGTTTATCACTTATTTGCAGTGACTAAAGGAGAGAAAATCTTAAAAAATTTAACAATGCACTATTTTTATTTATTTATTTTTTATAGGAAAAAACTTTGTCAGAGCTACAAAACAACATGGTTCTGGTGAAGATGGATCTAAGGAAGAAAGCAGTCTGCATTGCAGAGCAGTATCACACAGTGCGTAGATTGCAAGGGGCACCTTCTGGCTTACAACCCATGTACAATATTGAGAATATCCAGCCAAACCAATCCTCCGCAAAGAAGCCTTTTCTTCGCAGTCTCCTGTCCAGGACTCCAGGACAGAAAGCCTTAATGGAGAACTCCCCGTATAGCCGTGTCCTGCGTGCACGCCGATCTCCTGTTCTAAAAACAATTGCATTTGGCACTAAATATTGAATCTTCTAAATGCTTGGACTCTCAGAGCTTTTTTTTTTTTCACTGCTTCTTATTGATGGCAGTAGCTGTACAGTACATTCATATAATGGCTTTATAATTTGTATTTTTATCTTCTTCTTGGCAGTACCATGTTTTATGTATCTATATAACTGTTTTGCACAGCAAAGGGAAACTAAGTTGGTTTTGAAGATTTTAAATGGTTATTTTTTTTATATCACATGTGCAATATTTATCATGTATGGTGTAAGCTGCTACAAATAAACCACAATGTACAGGTTTTTTTTTCCCATACTTTTAGAAAATTGTTTGCCATCAGAATTTGCTTGTTGGGAGAGGATTTTTTTTTTATGTGAGTGATGTTTCCATTGTAAGTCCATGCTAATATTATTGTTTGGCTCAAGTTTTAATGGCTACAAAAATATACACAACCCAATGCAGGAAAACACATAGTATATAGCACTGTAATTGTGTATAGCAATTTTGACATTCAACTGCCCTTGTGCTGTCTGGTATCCCTTAAGGTGCTTCCTATAGCCTTATTTTCTTGAACTATTTATTGGAAGGCAGTAAGGGACTCATACTGCTCACCCACGGTGTAGCAAGTCACTAAAAATGGCTTCTCTGTCTGATCTCTGCTCAGGTTTTGCAGATATGATTAGCCTATGTCAATGATGTTACGGTAGTGCACGGTAGAGGGTTTGGTATTCACTGGAGATCCAGATGGTGGGGTCCCTGGTGGGAGGCCCTTGTTAGCATGCAAAGAAGACAGAAGTATACATTGGGATGAAGAAGAACAGGAGCATGGACGAGTACACTGCAAAGCTAGAACCTGGAGCAGTGAGGATTGCACAGTAATGCTGAACTGTATAAGGGAGAGTTCTCAAGAGTCCACAGAGGGAAGCATCAAGATAATACACTGATAACCAGCTAAACGGGTTCAGAATTGAGCCTATACTTTGGCAGTGTAAAACTGCCAGAACTAGGTAGGATTAGCAAAGAACAACTGCCTTACTGAGCTTTGGTGCTGCTAAACAACCACAGGTAAGCTAGTGGGGAAATCGGGAGCAGGGAACTTGCCAGTAGGGAGTCCCATAGTGAAAAATTCTATGTAAACCTTCATGTTCAGCTCACTTTGTAATAGTGAAAAAACCCATCTGCTTGAGGTGGAAGCTTCCCAGGCATCTAGGAATTTCAAAAGATGTGCACAAAAGCAAAGGAACACCAGAAACTTGTCAGAAGATTTAGAAGCCTTCCTAGGATCCCAAGTCTGGCGACCCTTAGGAGCTACACTGGGGCTGCTCCTGTGGAGCCAAAAGTGTCTGTGATTCGTGCACAAAGGGGTAAGCTATGCTTAATGAGTCTCCAACTGAAACATGTCTGACCTTTTTCCACAGCTTATACACATGCTGTTGATTAGATTGCAGGAACCATCCAGCTGCCACTAGACTTAAGACGCTTACTGCATTGTTTATCTATGATCTTCTTTAGCTTTGTGGCCTTATGGATAAGTAAAGGGTTGGGTCCAGAGAGATGAGCTACTGTCATCTACCCTGGGAGCCTGTTCCCATCACCACCTAACCTAATGGGATAGGAGATGATTTAAAAAAAAAAAAAAAAGCCACTGCAATAATCTTTAACAGCTGAGAGGAGATAGGGAAACTTATTTTTCCTATTTAAATGCAAAACCCATAGTGAGGTTCCTTGGTGTTTCCTGTAGAACTATAGGGATAATTCCAGAGTTGTACCTAAAAAGAGGTGCAAGTGTAGACCTGAGCAATACCATGAACTGAAAATCCTGGTTTCTTTTCTAAAAATTCACGGGACAGCGCAAACTACCCAGGTCAAAAAGTTTTCCCATGTCTCACGCAGGACTGGAGGCAATGTGAAAGTTGCCAGGTTGTTTTTCAAACCGGGTGTTTCAGTGTCACCATATTGGTTAGATGCTGGGCAAGCGCCAGCATGCCCTGTCATCTTGTGCCACTATCAACAAAGTATTGCCCACCCAGAGACAAAATATAGAGCCGTCCATTATATAAAAAAATATATATACATAATTCATTATATACATAAAATACAAAAGTACTAATAAAAAAATACATTCAAACTAATAAAACATTAAATAAAATACATTAAAATAATTAATAAAAAGAAAATACCAGCTTGGATGGGATCCAATATTGTAAGCTTTTAATTCGTGGTGGAGATCATTGCAAAAAAAACAAAAAACCGTGGTCAACAGCGCCGGGATGTTCAGAGTAGCATCTCTCTCAAAGGAGGTTTTATTTTTCTTTTTGAAAACTTACAAGATTGGATCCCATCCAAGCTGGAATTTTTTTATTAATTTTAGTATATTGTATTTTAATCATTTCATTATTACTTTTGTATTATATGTATACAATGTATGAAATGTAAAAAATTTTTTTACTGTAAGAGGGTCAGCCCTATATTTTTTGTCACTGGGGGGGGGGGGGGG
>WWET01000575.1:461105-472933 GCA_011038615.1 Limnodynastes dumerilii | reverse complement strand
GGTGGGGGCGGCATTATTTTGCTGTTGGTGGCACAGGATGACAGGACATGCTGGTGCTTGTAGCTCTGCAAGAATCAGCATGCCCTGCTACATTAATTCACAAAACCCATGAAATTCATGGGTAATGTGAAAGGGTCAGACACAAGAAATTCCCGTTTCGGACTTGAATTACTAGGAGTATTTTTTTGTTTGTTTTTTTACCGTAAATCCCCCAGCAATAACCTGGGTTGAAAAACCTGGGTTTTTGCCAGGGCGCCAATCTGAAAATGTTATAAGGTAGTGACGATACTTGGTCCAAGACACTGCCAAAACAACACATCCATGGCTAATCAAAAGCAACACAATACACTCTCAGGATTACTTCACCTGTTAAAGATGGGGAAAGAGGGTAAATATATCAAAGTAACCTTCCCTTTTACAACAAATATTTTCTTAAAGGAAACCGTTTGGGTCACAGTATAAAAACTTTATTGACAAGAAATGCAGGTGAAATGCAAACAATCTTGAGAAATCTGCTTCATTCACAGGGCTCTATGAAGCTCTATCAGGACCAGCACACACAACCAGTCCTACAATGGTTTTCTTTCACTACAGACCAGTACTGAATTGACAGCTTCAATAGAAGCAACATCTTTCCCACAGTTTATTGCACTGTTCTTACAGCAGGTTAAGCACCAAAGATCCTCCCAGAGGATCCAACTATGGCGTCACTGAAGAAAGGTTCAGTGGAGATACTCTTCTTGTAGGAGTGTTGCTCGCTGAAAGTGATTGTGGGAATAAAAAAGGAGCATTTGCTGGAAGGTCTGCAGAAGGGCTTTCATTCTGATTCCGCAGCTGCAGTATCTGACGCAAGAGAGCTTTACCTTCTTCTCTTGTCTGGAAGAATACAAGTTTATATAAACAAATACAAATAGCAACATTGAAAATATTATTTCTTTTATCATGATCGTTTTATTGGACATCTAAGAAACTAACCGGGCTAATAGTGGCTGATCTGTTACCACAAATACAAACATCAAATAGGCCATCATTTCCCATCGCCTGTCTGAATGACTTTCCTAGGGGATTTTGGGATTGTACATTAAAAAAAAATACTGCAATTGTTCTTCTAAAATGTCTTTGGCATTACCCAATACGGTTACATCATTTCACACAAAAAATTGCATAGTTTTTAGACAACACACCTCATGTACAAATACAGTATTTTAAATGCTACTTATGTTGCACAAGAATACGAACTTCATAAAGGAAGCTCAGAAATCAAACTTATTTTTACCCTGCAATGTGTACGGTAAATCTACAAAAATGTTCTCTATATATCAGCATTGCTTTGCAAAGATATTAAGTCATTGGATTTCAAAGCAGACTGAATATCCGGAGAATGGGGGGAAAGTTCGGGGACTCAATTCCAACGCCAGTTGCACATGGAGTTCACTTGCTCCATATTCACAGGCCATATCTCCAGAGAGACAAATACATTAGAGACCTCTGAGAGGAGCGTAACCATTCAGCTTACAGTTCAATTGCCAAAACAAAAATTAAGGGGCATTTGGGGCACCTGTTAAGTACCACTGGAGATCGAGAAAAGCTGTTACTAAACACTAGCCATGGGCCTAGAATATAAAGACAGTACGGAGTGTAAAATCTTGTCTCTAAAACCAAAGGGTCTCCCGCATGAATAGCCAGGTTTTTCTCTTTCAGGTGTTGGTGGATGCCAGACACCGAGGTACGAAACCTACTTCATCAGGATAAATCAACCGGGCAAGAGAGAGGTAATGCGATTTGCTAATAGCTTTGCAAAGATCTTAAGATCTGTATTCAACAAAGCAACAGGGAGGTAAGGATTCTTTCCATGTGCCAATATAGTAATAACAAATATTTCCTTGGGAATGGAATCGCAATCCACCATTGAGTTAAAGTTTAAAAGAAGAGGGGCCAGTTCCTCATGAAATGTCCAGGGAGCACAAAGGCTATCAATATCAAAATCATCTATATTAACAGTTTAGGAATTCCCTAACAGACTCCTGAGTTGGTTGGAAGGTATGTAAATCATTTTTCAAATTAGTTGGGAACAACACTCGGCATATCAGGTATCAATCTCAGCAGGATTAACAGTCCTGACATCCCCTATGAGAGTCCAAGTGCTTAATTTTATGCTGAGCCTGCCTAACCCTTAATTTCTAGCCAATAACCTCCCAGCCCTATTTCTACATGAGTAAAAAGTCTGGTGAAGTCTAGTAATAGCAGCTTTTGTATGGGACATCAAGAATTTTGGTAACCGACATCTAACTAAAGGGCATAGACCATGTAATTTGGAGAATTTTAACAGAAGGATTGCTGTAATAACTTCATCAGAGAGACTACGAATAAGAATTAGGAACACTGGAAAAAAGTGAAATACTTTCCCTTAGGCCAGTGTTGGCTAACCTGTGACACTCCAGCTGTTGTGAAACTACGAGTTCCAGCATGCCTTAACTGCAAAAGCATAGCGGATACCTGACAAAGCATGATGGGAAATGTAGTTTCACAACACCTGGAGTGTCAGAGGTTAGCCAACACTGCCTTGGGCTGTTGAACCCTACATGCATCCTATAAATCAAACTACATCAACAATTTCTGAAGAGGTGGAAGGGCTAGCAACGTTATGTAGTTTTAAGTTTAACACCAAGTTGAAATCACCCAGAATAATAAGGTTACCTCTTGTATGATTCTGGATAATTTTACAGACATATCTAAGAAAAAGGACTTAAGTCCCACTGCAAAGAGAACAGCGCTACTTAAAATAGCCGCTGTGTAGGACGTCGGATAGCAATTATCTCTAAAAAAAAAAGGGCTGGGTTCCTAAAGGTATAATGAGCCTCTTGGACTGCTACAACGTCTGCTCTGTATTTGTAAAAAGTAGTGAAGCATTGGAAAGTTTTGATAAATGTAAAATTAAAGTGGAAGCAGCAGTTATGCGACACATTGATTAATATAATAAATCTCACTACTTACATCGTTAAAATTGAAGCATTTCTGGGCGCATGCTGAGGCTTCATCCCACAGTTTACACTTGAAGTAATATTGAGCCAAATATCTGAATGCAGTGCTCACCTCCTGGTGTTCCACTATCTCCTAGAAATAAAAGAGAAAAGAGGATTTTTAGGATCAGAGTAACTGCGTATGCGTAGTAACTATTTACGCTATTTACGTTGAATTTACGTACGAAAGCCCATTAGGCAAATACTTGTGAATGGCACTGGGAGACATACATGCGGAGGGGCATGGGCAAAGTTACGTGAACGTGAGTAATTTAAATGACCATTTGAGGGCGTGGTTAGCTACATACACATGTACTTATGTATTATACGCACGTAAATGCACACGTAGAGATAAAGGTACCCTATGGAGGCGTAAATCACTGAAAATCCGTCCGTGTGAGGGAAGCGTCATGGGTGTTGCCTTGCAACGTATGTGCATATAACTGCGTATCTTTAACTAACGGATCTGTAAATACGGCCCTAGATCCCCACTATCCAGCACAAGGAGGAGCTTTAACTCACCCCACACGAGTAGATATCCTGTATGTATTTGATGTAGCATTGGGCAGCCTGTTCAGATTCATTCAGCTGTTCATGTAGCCTTATAGAAAAAACAATTAGTAGCAGGAATAATAAGTGTCAGTAACTTAAATATACCACATAAATTATATTTCTAAACTTCAGTTTTACAAACTACATCCAAAAACACTGAAGGCACGATATTTGCAGGCTATGGAAAAATCTGGTGTAGCACTGGATAACATGATAAAAGAAATAAATGCCAGGGACTACCAACTGAACTCTAATTACCAAATCTTAAAGATGCCAGGACTGATTTGTGTCTTGCACCAAGCACACACTCCTATGGTCTAAAGTACTGGGAGACAGAGCTTTATTGTCTCATTGAAAATGTCACTAATTCCTGGTGTGCTGATTTAGATATGTACTTTCTGCTGGAACATTAGGCATTAAGTAGAGGACACAAGGGTACATTTCTGGTACAAAATGTTGCACAAGTAGGTCAACGTGAAGGTCAAATGGGCTTTTGTGCTCTAGTGTCTTAAAGAGCCAGGGATTGCAGATACATGAAAAAAGATGTCCACTAGCAGAAGGCTGACTTGTCCTATGTATTGTCCAGAGCGCTAGAAACTGATGAGGCTCTCTGCCTAAAAGCCTCAGGCAGACTAAACCAAATGAGCAAAAAGTATCAGTCAGCACTGGTTTTGGACGCTAAAACACAAACACTTCGTTTATGAATGAGATTTGTGTAACATTTAATATAATAAAAATACAATATATAAAATTGTTGCAAAATTCATTGAAATATAAACATATCAATAAGGGGGTGTTCCCCTATGCATATAAATAGTTCCAGAGAGGAATAGATGTCAGGTCATCCTCATAAAACGATCCCTGTAAGGGAATCCGTAATGTTGGAATTTTTAGAGAGACAATAGTGAATTGTCAGCAACTGATCGTATGAAAAAAGAAATATAACAGTTCCTCTAATTAACAATGTTGATAGGAGTTTGTGGACAATAAATAACTGCCGTCTTCTCTGTATAAATGTGCAATATTGGAGATGAGGGCTAATGATTGCAAACCTGTGCACAGGTATATGTAGAACACTGATTCATAAACCGGTCTGTGAATAGAAACATAGAAAGTGACGGCAGATAAGAGCCACATGGCCCATCTAGTCTGCCCATTTGTTTATTGAAAACTATATAATAATAATGTTGAATAATGTTGTACTGAAATTGTAGGCATTAAGCTAATAGCGGCTCAGCTGTGAGTAGTAGCAAACATCCGGATTTTCAATTGGATGAAGTGTGGCACAGATAGTAAAGAGTCTCAGTGAGTGGTATTCATCCCAATAGATGATTGTGGGTTTACTCACAGTCTTTGAAGCACTGGTGTGGGGACTTCACGATGATCGGTGAAAGTATGTCCCGCTACTGGGAGGCAGTAAGCGCCGCACGGCTTCTCCATTCGCATTCGGTGGCTTTGGAGGAGCCGCGCGGCTACAGTTATTTATTGTCCACAAACTCCTATCAACATTGTTAATTAGAGGAACTGTTATATTTCTTTTTTCATACGATCAGTTGCTGACAATTCACTATTGTCACTCTAAAAATTCCAACATTACCGATTCCCTTACAGGGATCGTTTTATGAGGGTGACCTGACATCTATTCCTCTCTGGAACTTTTTATATGCATAGGGGAACACCCCCCTATTGATATGTTTATATTTCAATGAATATTGCAACAATTTTATATATTGTATTTTTTTATACTAAATGTTATCACAATCTCATTCATAAACAAAGTGTTTGTGTATTAGCGTCCAAAACCAGTGCTGACTGATACTTTTTGCTCATTGCAGATACATGTTGGGCAGCACTAAATATATTTGAAAATCTACATTGATAAAATTCTCTCAAATTAACAGCTGTATTTCATTCTATTCAGGAATTATGCTGTAAATTACAAAAAATTAATTAACAGTAATATTTTCTTTAGAAAAACAAAACTCACTTTGCCAGTTTAACTAAAGCCATTTTCTCCACATCTCCAACAGCATAAGCTCTCCAGTAACACTGCAAAGAAAAACACAGGATTACAAGTAATGTAATACATGGCAGACTCTTTACTCCTCATCACTATTACTAGACAGCATTGTAATTATTTTACTACTACCATTGATCAATCCCTAACAAAGATCACACTTTTTCAACTGAAGCAGTAAATCATAGCAAAAATATTAAGGCAAGTTTACATATATACATACTTTCTTAGCCTCCACAAGTTGGTTGAGCTTTTCGTAACATTCCCCTAAGGCAACAAGCATCCGGGAATCATTCGGTCTGGAAAACACAATATGTTATCTCCTGGTTGGGTACTACATACTAAAACAATGAACTGAAATGAGACATAAGTGAAACGAGACAATGAACTAAGGACCAGATCCAGACCCCGTACCGTACATGAGGGGGTCTGGCAGAATGAACGATAGAGGGGAGTTAAGTCCCTCCCCTCTCTCGTGCGGGCTTTATGGCAGTTACGCTGCCATAAGCGAAAATGTGCGGGTCAGCGTTCTGTACAACCGCTGACTGATCTGCTCATAAAATGTCAAAACCCGCCACCACTGAACAATTCAAATAAACCCCCCCCAAGACCTCAGCAGGCGGAGGGGAAACAGAGCTCCTTCGTATGCAAAATCTATCGTACAGAACTTAGTTCCATACTATAGAAGTTGCGTGCGTAAAATCCTGATGGAGGAAATACTGACACAAGTTTCCTGAATCATAAAATCCTGACAAGTTAAAAATATCAACACCTAAAATCCTTCCACATGTCATTGACCGACCCATATGAAATCCAGACAATTTAAATCCAGACACCTAAACAGCTTCAAAACACATACCTCCATATCAAAACCTTGCCGTTTTCATGTCCTAATCCCTAATATCATATATGCCTTCATATGCATCTCTCCTCCAGAGCTTGACAAGGAACCAGGAAGGTAATTCTAGAAAGTGACGGCAGATAAGGCCCATCCAGTCTGCTATCATATCCCCCCTCTCCCTTCTCTGCTCCCAGCTATACATGTTTAGTTCCTCTAGCCTTTCTTGGTCTGTTTTGTGACACAGGCCATGGACCATTTTAGTTGCTCTTCTTTGCACAGTTCTAACAGAAGAAATAGTTCATTCAAAAAAACTAAGTCCATGAATATAGGGATATTAGGGGGAACTTTAATGATCCAAATATGTTGAATTCTGCATACTGATAAAGTGCCTTTTCCTTGCATCCCTATGGAAGAGAACCTGCGACTGGGTATCCAATAAAAAAAAATGTCTTATAAGAGATCTTTTAAAAGATTTCTACATTCCACACTGACAAAGATCTATTTATCACATTTATTAAAGTCTGCCCAAACTTTAGATTCCACATAAAGTATCCATATGTACATGCTACATATTGTATTAAAAAAATAAAAATAGTAATAATAAAAAAGGTGATTACCGGAGCTGGTGAGCACGTCTGTAATAATAAAGACAGTAAAATGGCATCTTTAGGATTTCGTAGGTCTGTCCCAATCCGTACCAGGCTCGATAATCTCTCTTGTTGACCTCAATGGCATGTCTGTACCAAAAAGCAATAAAAATGTAAAGACAAAACTGTTGTTTTTTTATGTAAGAGAATGATAAAGTCTTAATACTAGATCACTATTTATAGATCCTAACACTGAATCAAATAATTGAAGATGACATTTTAAACACCTATAAGGCCTTGGTCCCTGTTCTCTTACTTCCATACCTGTATGCCTGTATAGCTGCAGAGGTGTTTTTCATTTCCATATACTCATGACCCATCAGTGTCCATGCACCAAGATACCGAGGGTTGAGTTTTAATGCTCTCTGAAAATACAGAGCTGCTTTCTCATGCTGGGAGCGCAAACTGTAGTAATTCCCTGTAAGAGATACATAATCCTGTCACACTGAACTCTAGTCATCATACAAGATGTGTGTCCCTTCTGGACATCTTACTTACCAATAACACAGCAGGTTTCCACTCTGTACTTGTCAATATCACACAGGTTGTGTGCCAAGTAGCTCAGCTCTGGCTTTAGACCCTTGTAAAAACAAAAGAGTTACCATAAATGATGCAGATAAGACAAATAGGCAGATGCAGATAAGACAAATAGGATTTATAGTGTGTTCCTTACCCTGACATACAGAAGGTTTGAAAACGTGTCCATGTTTTCTATTCTATAAGGATCCTGTTTCCGTAACTCATTGAAGATAGACAGAGCTTTATCAATATCTGTTAAAAAATAGCTATTAGTTCAAACCCCTCAATATTCTGAGTGAATATATAATAAGCATCATGTTCCCTTACCTCGAATGTTATGGTAAGCAACAGCGATCTGAGAAATAATGTAAGTACTTTTGGAGAATCCAGCATCAATCAGACTCTGGTATTTTTGCAGCGCCTCTTCAATTAACTGCTGTTCAGTATATATATGTGCCAAGAAAAACTCCTTTATCCAGCAGTCTGGCAGAGACAGGAACTTCAGCTGTGAAAATTCAGCACAACAGTCTGATATGTTGGTATAAATATAGAAAACACAACCACTCCCCATTAACACAAATTTAAGCTACAATATTATGCTGGAAACAAAAATAAATTGTTACAGAATATCAATACACAAGGGCTGTTTAACAGTAACACAAACCAAAAAGTAAAAGGAGCACAGAAAGTCTAAGAAAAAATTATTATATAGGCCATTCCCCTTTCTCTGAAGCACTGATGTTGCGTTACGGAACTTAAGGCTGATTTCGCTCTTCCTTTATAACAACATGTGAGCAATGAGGAAGAAAAGGAAAAGAATAGAAAAAACAGGCCCACACTCCTGAGAGGAGAAATAAACTCCTTCAGAAATAACTGGACAGAGATGCTGGGATATTTCATAGTTATAGTCAGTGGGAGGGGAAAAGCCTGACAATGAAAAGTTCAATAAAACAATAATAATTTCATAGAATGTATTAATTGTAATAATCTGCACACCACCATGATTTGCACCTTGATCTGCCGCTATAGGTTCCTATCTGACTAACATCTGTTCAAACAGCACATTGTCTCATTGTCTTAATATACTCTTGTTCATCCTTGAACTCTATTTTTACATTTCAAGTTGGGAATGCTGAAGGCTACCTATTGTATTATTACAATTATTATTTTTTAAACAAGGTTTGCCTATGTTACTACATTTATCATCTGCAATGGACAAAGCCATTGTCACCAGAGGTAACATCATTTTATCTCCAGATGTTTTGCAAGATGTGTATGTGCACCTAATGTAGGTCTTAAATCCATGCACGCTTACTGTATGAACAAATAATGTGACACTGTACTAATTGTTTATTGGATTTATTTGTATTGTTTTTATTTTTTTAACAATGTACAAAAAACACCTGATTTAAAAACAAATAATTGTAATAATGCCAATCTCTATGGTGACTTGTGTTGCTAACCAATAGACAGGTCCCTGCTTCTGATAATGGACATATGTGCTTTTAATACAGAGTTTGTAAGTGTGAATGTTTTTTTCAAGCGTTTATTAAAGAACAACTAGCTGTTAAAAACAGAAACACAATACAAGCAGTACAAGCGCACACAAATGTGGCAAATCTCAGAAAACTGCTGATCATTCTTGGTTTTTAAGGGACATAACATCTGTTCCCAATTACTGCAGAAAAGCAAGTGATATCCAGTCAATTTTGTTAGCTGCTGTGAATTACCTCATTTTAAGAGATCATTTTGCAATAGACACTGTATTTATTCATTGACCTTAAAAGTATCAAAGTAATTTTCTTTACCATTTCCTTGTCTGTAATTAAGTTACACAGCTCCAACCATGTTCCCCAATGCAAGGGCAAGATATGTGTCGCCTCCACAAAAACATCTAATGCCTCTTTCACAAGATCCAACTTTCGCAACACCACACCATAGCTGTAAACAGAAGACAGGTATAATGTCAAGAAGCAGCTCAAGTACATCAGCAACCACAGGGACACAAGTCAGTAACTCACAGATAAAGTCCAAATCCATCCAGCTCTCTGGCCTTGTGCTTTTTACTAAGCTCTACACGTAGTTCACGTAGGGCCTCATTCTTTACCTGCCCCTTCTCAAGAGGTCCTGGAAATACAGAAACATTCGATGACCTCCATGTTACAAATAAATAAGCACTGGACTAAATGCAGAGGTGAAAACAAGAGGAAAAAAGATGGAAAGTTACATCTGGGCATAACCATGTTGAAATTCAGATAGAGTGCTAATATTTTTATTTTTTGCATGCAGGGAGAATACTTTACTTCTGCCTAGTGTTAGATACTGACCAGTTTTACTGTTATTTAGTTAAACTGTTATTTAGACTGGGGCTAGGAAACATCATCTCTCAACTCGCATACTGTCTGTAACAGAAGAAATGTCTCCCTTGCAATTTAACAAAGATCTGCCCACTTGCAACTTTACACCTAATTTATTCCTGTTTTCAAACACTGGATACAGTCCACTACTATTATTATATAGGATTATATATCAGCTTTAAAAAAATCTATCACATCCAAGGAGACATCATGGCAAAGGTAGAAAGCTTTGGTCCCAATAATGCAGAGCACTGAAACAGAACAGTGGAGTAAAAATTATTTATTTTCCCAGTCCAACCTAGAGTAAAACCTAACCCATCATCCGTACTAACTATACCCCTAACGGCCAGGAGACTTTAAGGCTACCATTTCTAAACTCAAACCATGAAATCTGTACTATATCTATAAAGGGTGTGGTTTGCCAGTGCGATGTGTCTATTGTCGACACGTCATATTCCGCGGCAACAGCAATTATTTTTGGACTGCTGCCCCACGACAAGTGAAGATGTGAGTGCTCCAATGGTGAAAGGTAAGATTTTCCCCTAACATTACCCTCCATCTCCTGTAGCCTAACCTTCCACTATATCAGCCTGTACCGTAGCCTGCCACAGCCCGTCCCAGCAGCCCATCTCAGTGAGAACACATTTCGCTATTGGGAACGGAGAATTTAATTTGCAATATAAGGCCATTTGTTATAAGTATCAGTTCCTGTAACATTCTGAATGCGAAGCATTTCGGCACTGATACAGCCACCGGAATCGAAATTCGGCCATTCTAACCAGCCATGGCATCCCGTCGATGCTCAGAGACAGTATTCCCACCGTGATTTTATTACTTTAGAATCTACAACAATGTTTCAGAAATAAAAACTAAAGATTGTATCAGTTTCCTAGCTATGACATCGAAGAGCCTCTCTCTGATCCTCTAATATATGTTGTACTTTTCTTTACAGCTGGCTTACTGGCTTTGAGGTTCATGTTGTTATACTTGCGTTTTGATACTTCAAATAAAGAAAATACAAAAAATAAATCCTAAAACAGCATTCTATGTATAAAATTAGCATTACTTACCCAAACTATCAACAGTCTCATCATCTTTCTTTTTTTCCCCAGACTAGAAAGGACAAGTAATATGCGTAATTAAGAACATTTCATAAACACTATTCTTTTTTTATACACAATCTTATGCAACTATATTGATGGCAAATAGCCCTAAATGCTATAATAAAAGGAAAAAATGATGGTTACCATAACATCAAGGAAGAATAAAATCAATGGACTTGTAATTATCTGTAGTTCAATGAGAACATGAACTATCCGCATGGAACAGCCAATCTGGTAACAAGTAATAATTCATAACTCTGAAAAAAGCTACCGAAACTAATGGTTTGGTTTACACAGAACACTGCAAGCACATTTATCACAACACAAAAACAAGTGACACTATACAAATGAAGAACTGCCACATGATTATTTTTATTTAACCATTCCTCAAACTGTTAGTTGTAACCATTTGTGAAATGGACTGGTTGCCTGAGAACAGCTTCAGCTTCTATAAACGTTGCATTAATATTTAAGGCTTAGAGCAGGGGTGGGAAACCTCTGGTCTGGGCAGGGCCGGCGGAACCCGGTAAGTGGGGCGGGAGGGCGTCATGCCAGAGAGGCGCTTCCCTCCCGCCACAATCTCACCGCTGGTCCAGTCGGCAAGAAAAAAAAATGCACTTATATTGTGACGCCGTCGCTCTCCTTCCGTCCTGGCTCCTCCCTGCTCCCTTCTCACTCACTTTTTCTGGCATGGTGATGTTTTTTTTTTTTTAAAGGGGGCACACTGGATACTGGGTGCTGGATACACATGATGGGGGGTGCTGGATACACA
>WWET01000575.1:448199-460023 GCA_011038615.1 Limnodynastes dumerilii | reverse complement strand
CCGGCTGAAGTTAGGGTAGCCTTCAGCCGGCGTAAGCGAGTGTTAATACGGTAAGGCAAGGGGGTGTGCAGCAATGTTACGCTGAGCATTAGACCGCTCAGTGTATCATCATAGGTCTGGATCAGGCCCTAGGACACTATTGTATAGTGGTGACTATGATCTGCTTTGTTTTATTGTGGTTACAATTGTGTTGTATGATGATGCTTACTATAATCTAGGATGGTCACTGGTGTCAATTTCAAATTGTTAAACAGAAGGGCGCCGAACCCCCTAGCACTGGCCCTGGGTCTGAGGGTCGTTTAAGGCCCCCAGTATCATTTGGTCTGGCCCTCAGCAAATGGGATGCGAGCAGGGGTGTGGCTTGGCTTCCGGACATGCTTTGTAGAGCTCAGAGCTGTAGGGTCCTGCAGGCTCCGGATCCCAATCCCAGCTGCCACAAGGGACCCTGAAACTCTCCATATTCCTGATCAGGAAACTCCAAGACGCCGCCAACATTTTTTTCTAAAGTTCACATTAGGGGTAAATTAATTAAATTTTTTACCAAATATAGCAAGCTTTTTTTAAGTTGATAATATTCTATGGCCGGCGAATGATGTTATAAATATCCAAATGGCCCTTGGCAGAAAAAAGTTCCCCACCCCTGCCTTAGAGTCAGAAAAATGGGATTTATAGTTACTCACCCATAAATTGTTTTCTGGCATTTAAGGGACTGGAGTATGGGTTGGTCAAGGTGCTTTTGAGCAGAGAACTTAACAGTTAATAAACTGTAGGGCCTCCCCTCTCCAAGCCCCAGAGAACTCAGTTTATAACAGAGTAGGAAAATAAAGAGAAATGAAACACTAAAATCAATTACCTTAAAAACCTACCACACTACTGAGGGAGGGAGCACAGTGTCTCCCAGATGTCTACAGAGGAAAGAATTTAGCGGTGAGTAACACTGAATCCCATTTTCTCTTAAATCCATCTGGAGGACACTACGAGTATGGGTGATATATCAAAGAGCTCTTAAGACAGAGAATGCTCAGTGAACTCTAAACTCAGAAACTTCCTACAGAAGAATGTATCTGTTGATGCCAAGACCTGACATCTACAGGATTTTGGAAAGGTTTGAATGGAGGACCAGGCAGTTGATACAACGCACAGGGCAGGCTTTCACTGAAAAAAAAACAAAACACATAATACTTCTCTCGTTTAGTATATTACATAAAAAATATGGAAGAAGGGTCACACAGTAACACAGGACTGGATTGGGGGTCTGTCCATCTGCACGAGAGGGGAGTGAACTCCCTGTCTCGTTTGTAACTAGTGTGACTTACCATAAGGTAGTCTTAAGTAACACTTGCAGATCAGCAATCCGTGCGTAAGTGGGTATTAACACTGTACATTTTACATGCTTCCCCATACCCACCTTGGCGGGCTGAGGGGAAGCACAGCCCCTTACAATGGAAAATCTATTGTATGGAACTTGGTTCCGAATGGATCATTTCAAGAAAAGGTTCCCCTCTCTTTACCCTGTTCTGGTGTCCCAGCTCACACTGAGGGGAGTCCAAGGTCGTAATTCCACCAGCCAAGAAACCAGGGAATGCTGCCCCTACCATCCACAAGGAAACAGAACAAACGTAAGTGACGCAGGCCAGTTTGAAAGAGGGCAGACTTGCAAGCTGGCATTTCAGGGGTACGCTGGAAAGCAAAAGAACACAGTATGTCACCCTAAGCCAACAGAGGAAGGGTCCACCCAGCAGAGGCCAACAGGATCTACAGCTGCACCCTCCCTGTGGCTGCCCTAAGCACCGATGCACTGTGAGAGTAGGGTCTGCAGATGCACCCTCCCCCGTGGGTGCCCTAAGCACCTATGCACTGTGCACTATGCTGAAAATAAATAAAATAAAAAAAAAAAAAGAAATAAAATGCTATTGAATACCAAGAAACATATCTGCATCAATTCTCAAATAAAAGCAATGAAATTCAGTGGGAACTTGGACCTATACTGAGGTCTCTGGGGGTTAAGAAGGGGGAAGCTTCAACTCAACAATTTATGAACTGTCATATACCAAGCTCCACAGTCTTGACCAAACCATACTCGCAGTGTCCACCAGATGGATTTAGGAGAAACACAATACTGAATGCTATTTCTAAGACGAGAAACATTTAATAGCTTTGCTCTAAAAACATATATATATATACAGCATACTCTTACCAAATACCTGGAGTACATGTACAAGAAGTAGGCCTTCTGGCTCTTACACCCTCGAAGGAAATATGCAGCTCTATCATATTCTTTTAAGTCAAAATAAGACTTAGCCAGTGTATATGCATCCAAATCATGGGCATCCTCCTGCCACAGACAACAAAACAAGAAAACTCTGATAAATTTCTTAGAATTAACAACACTGAGAGGATTGGATAACCATAGACTTCATTGTTTGCTTTTCAAGCACTGTCCCGGTAAAAAAAAAAGTGTCACTGCATATAAAAAAAGAAAATACCTTAAATTAAAAAGCAAAACATGGTTCACTCTAATTGTTACTATAGGCGTTTAAAAGCACAATAATATCAGATTCAGTAAAAAAAGCTCTTAAACATTTTAAACACTTGCAAAAAAGTTATAGGAGTTAATTTATCAGATGCAATCTAAACAGATACCAGTATTTACCAAGCAGAAGAGGAATACTGTATGAATGGTTCATCCTGCCATTATATGTAATATTAACAGAAACATAGAATTTTATGAAAGATAAGAGCTAGACATTTTAATACCCAGTTTTGCTTATGATTTAGAATAAATGTTTATCACAAGCATGTCTGAATTAGTCTATTATGTTAGCCCCTAACACCAGTAATGGGAGGTTATTCTACTTACAAACTACCCATTCAGTGAAGCAATGTTTCCTCACATTGGGCTGGATCCAGACTTCAAATTCGTTACTCCTGGGCTAAACCACGTTGATTGCAGGGAGAGTCAAGTTAATTGCATTCTTTGCATGCAGGGAGATATCTTTGAATTGCTACTGACCAGCTTTACTATCACACTGTTATTTAAACTTGGGCTGGGAAACATCACCTCTCACCTCTAATACTGTTTGCAACAGATTAAATATGACTCCCCTGCAATCAACATGGTTTAGCCCAGGAGTAACTAATTTCAAGCACTTACTTAAATCTGGATCCAGCCCATTTTCACTAAACCTACCACACTCCAATTTCTGCGCCTACCCTCATGTTCTAATACTTCTCTTCCTCTGAACAATGCTCTCTTATGTACCTAATGGCATTACTACTTCTCCCATTCTGCTACTAATTAGTTATTTGTTGCAGACCCTCCAAAATGACCCCCTTCATTCGGTACATAATACTCTGCTTCTGCTCTTCCATCTTAAAATGATTGCAGTATACTAGTTATTTGAATAGAAAGGTGTGTAACACAGGTGACTGCAATCAGAGATTAGGAAGAAAGAGCAGGAGCAGAGTATTATGTACCGAATGGAGGGGGTCATGTTGGAGGGTATGTTGTTGCCAACTTTTAGTGTCATTGGGCCGGATCCAGACTTACAAATAACAGCCGACATACGCAACCTGTGTGCGCAAGTGGGGCTGGTTTCTGCACGTTCAGAGCTCCACACGAGGGCGTGACACCACTCTGTATGTGTGAGGATACGTAATGTGTTCCTTAAGTCAGAGCCATATGCAATGATCTGTGCAGAGAAGTTATGGACACGTAATTCAACTAAAATCCATACGTGAGAGGGGAGTGTTATGGGAGTGCACTAGCCTCTTACATGCAGTGTCATGGCACTCTGTGAGTGCAGAAAGCATTCTTAAGTCTAGATCAGGTCCATTGCTTCTATATTCAGCATTATTTTGCATTTTTTGGTAATAAATTGTAAAGGCCACACTCTTGATCATTCCTCCAATCCACCTAGCTCAACCATTTTATTTTTAAACCAACCGGCTTGTCTACTTTGTTACATATCTCATGAACTTGACATTCAGTAAGTTAATGGGTGATGTACTTACAGATGCACATGAAGTTTGATAATTAGACATACCTCTGTGAGCTCAGGTGTTGGTGGTAGTTCGTTTAAGGGAATAGATTCCAAAGAGAATGCCAATTCAGATGCCCTGAACAACACAGAAAAAGTAATTGCACAGGAAAATCAGCCACTACAGAACATAAAGGTTTTAAAGTTCTGCACCAACGCACATACAGGGCCGTATTCAGAGCTCCGGCCGCATTGCAATTGAGGCCGGAGTTTTGAGAAATGAGATACTGTGCATGCGCAGTAATTTTGTAACGTAATCTACGTTACTTATTGCAACGTAGATTACGTATACGCGGTCTTTAAGACCACGTATACGCAATCTACGTTGCAAGAAGCTCCGGCCTCAATTGCAATGCGGCCATGGCTCTGAATACGGCCCACAATCAAAGATGTGATACATTCGTATTACTATCATAAGAAATATTAAGAAGTTGTTATAGACAATCGTTAGCTCTTTTCTTGGCTTTCAAAACAGCTAAATAATTAACAGACATGAGAGTTTTACTTTTAGGACAAAACCTGTAAGTGTCTGGAGATCACCGTTGACTGTCAGACAGCCCTTAGTTGTTAGGGTAAATTATCTGACAGGCTCTGAGAGTAACACAACAATAGAAAGTTGACATTGATTGGTGGATATTGAGAATGTGGTCAGCGCAGGATGGAATTGGGGGGTGTGCGTGCAGTTAAAGGCCTGAATGGCAGAAATCCTTTGGTCATCTCTAATCTCTATCTCTGTGTAGCGTGTTAGGTGACGATATCAAGCATGCTGGGCTTCTGTGGGAGTCTCTATGACAGTAAGAAGAACTAGGCTCCTTTTTTTCTAGTAAAACAAATTTGTAGGGAAGGGACGTCTAGAAAATATGTACAAATTAGTAACAACATTTTTTTATAATTTTTTTTATTGTTTAAGTTTAATTTTTTTTTTTTAAAGCGGTTAACTGAAGTAGTAAATAAACAGGAAATTATTGTTTTTGTTTAAATTTATTTTTTAAATACAGACTTTTTAAAAGTAGTTAATTGAATGTAGTTAAAATAAAAACATTAAATTAGTGTATAATACTTATGCTGTAAAGTCTGGCCACTGGCATGTTGCCTGTATTGTATATATTAATAGGTCACGGGCATTCTCTCTGTCTAGTATAGTTGTGACTGGTGTTGTGACCTGTATTATGTATATAGGTTACCAGCACTCTCTCTGTATTGCGTTTGTGGTGATCAAACCATTATCAGCTGATCACCAAATTATGCATAATGTATGGCACCAACCAATTTGTCAGAACGCCACTGGGATATCATCTAACGGACCATTATATTATTTGCCAGCTACAGTAAGTAGCCTACATAACCTATATGGTTTCTTTCCTTACACCCATGTTATCTTACATTTACTAACATATTAAAATAAAAATGTGTTCTTTTTGTCAATAAAGTAATATTTGGTGCAATACCTGCCATAGGCACATATGCACAGTTGAGCAAATACCCTAAACCCTGGTAAACTGTAAAAGACAAAAAAAATTCAAAAGCCTTATTCAAAAGCTGCATAACACAAGCAATGAGAATAAACATTGTAATTATTTCATACAGTAATCTGAAATGTACTTTATTGATTTAAAAAATAGCCAGATTTTTACACAAGAGCCTGTTCCTTCTATAACACGAAATATATATAACATTTGTTTGTTTCAGGTACAAAAACAATTAGTGTTTCCATTAGAAAGCATTGCGACTGCCGTGTAGATAAGCGAGCATCCTGTCCATGGAAGACAATACTCGCCCCAATCACTATGTATGTACAGTACGGGCGACTCAGGCGCTCACCATTTCACGCTGTGCATCAGACCCCGCTCCCGGCACAACCAGCTTACGCTCAGCAGTTGCTTTTTTATTTCTCGTAGATCAGAAAACAGACTACTTGTAACCGCCATCTTCCCCACCCAGCGTCACCAGCACGATTCACAGAAACCCACCAATCAGGAGTCTCGTTGCTGCTTGCACGTCACGGGCACTCATGTAACAGCGCCGCCGCTGGCTGATGATAGCAGTGTCTTGATAGGCTGGACCTGTCAGGGAAAGACGTCAAATAGAGAACCGCGAATTATAAGAGACGAGAAACTGTAGAGAAATGGCATATGGGATAGGGATTAGTAGAGAATGCTTTAGTAGCTTCTTATTAATGTGGTAAAGGTATTTCTGCTATATATTTTGTAAATGTTCAGTACAAGCACAGTGGATGATACTAGAAGAAACTCTGAAAGTACTTTTCAGCGTGAAGAAAAACGCACAATCCATAATAATAAATGACAATAACAGGAATAAATAAATAAATATATATATCGCCGGGTAGAAAGTCCGGCTTCCGAAGTTACTTTTCGAATGTCCCTTTTTCCAAAACTTACACTTTTTGAATTTTTTTTTTATGAATGGGCAAGTATGCCGTTCGGCACACTCATCCATTCACTTTCGGAAAGAAGAGATCATGCTGCCGCTCTCCGGACCGAGGGGCCAGGTGAGTAAACTCTTAGGGCCAGATTCAATTAGCTTCGCAGCAGCGTATTTTGCGGTGCGAAGCTAATTCTGCGAATTTTTTTAGGGTGAATTTTATGCGCACCCCATAGAGGTGCGCATAAAAATTCGCCTATTTTTCATACCGTATATGACGGGAAAAAACACAGCGCGAACTTTCTCCCGTCATTGCGGCTAATTAACTTGGGCCTTTTAAGTCAATTCTAGATAATCCTGTAATTACACTTTTCCTATTAAATACGGTATCTTTTCCATCTTCCTCCTCTCTATATTTTCCTTAAAGTTTTTACTTTACAAAATTCCTACAATTAGGGTCAGGCTGCCAGGAAGGAGGGTTAGGGTAAGAATTAGGGGAAGTAGTGGGGGACTTTTTTTTTACACTTTTCGGAGCACCGAAAGCTCGGTGCTCTGTGGATCGATTGCAATGCCTCCTCGAGGCATATGCAACCGAAATACCAGCCAGTTCGCAACTGGCTGGTGAGGAATAGCCGATTCGAAAATCGGCCATTCGGACCAGAGCCCCACACTCGGCACAGACTTATGAATCACACGTGGGAAGATCCGTATGGAGGTGCGTGTTTATAATCCGTCCGGAGAAAGATCCGTGTAAGTGGGTGGGGGGAGGCACAAGTGTGTACACCATAAGCAGCTGCCTTTTTCTTCTCAGTCTCTGTACTGTTAGTCTTCTAGTTATTTCCCTTAGCTGTATGGTAACATGGTAGCACCCTTCCTTATTATCTTGAACCTTGTGACATAAGATATTTCTGTGCAGAATATGACTGCATATGTTCGATTCACCCTTTTTTTGTTTTGGTCTACCAACTGTACATGCTGATTGACCTCTGGACATGAGACAATGGAACTACAAGATACCAATGAAAACCAAGGATTTCGAGATGTCCAGAGAAATCCACCTATCAAGAGGACAGAAGACCTTCCTTTGATCCTGATTGTTAAAAGAACCATGCTCAGGCCCTGAAGTCAGGAGCTTTTGTAGTGAAGTTCATGTTAATGCTAACTTGCGCTGGCTGTTGGAGTGGGTAGTATTTGTGGTTAACCCTTTCCCCTGACAGTTAGGGAGGGGGGTAAGTATTAGGAAATAAGGCCATAGTTAATTCCAAGCTCACTGTGAGCAGGAAATCGTTCAGTTTATCGGACCACCTCCTGCTAGGGTCGGTAATAGTCCCAGTGTATGGCCAGCTATAAACTAAAGCTAGCTACACACTATGCAATGCCCAAGGCCCTCGACCGATAGCTGGGCACAATGCAAAATGGACACGCTTACGAATAATTGGAATGATCTCCCCACTATACTGCATCATTTGCAATAGGATTGGCCCAATTAGGAATTCTCAGTGTCATCTCGTCAGTTTATTTTGTACAGTTTTTACTGCATCCTGATCAATGACTTATGTGAATGATCATATTATTAGATACTAATTATTATCTAATATCTAATTATCTAATAACGAACAATTTATGCTTCAATATAGAACTGACGAAGAGTATATTCAGTTCTTACAACTTTAACCATAAATACATTTTCTAGTGTGAAGTTTTTACTATATGAACTTTTTTTTAATGGATTTGAATACTATGTTGTAGTCAGGACGTCGTAACACTAAAATTGAGGACGTATGCTTTGAGTTTCTAATTATTATTTCATTTAGTAGTTTCTCTGCAACTATGAAGCTAGTGAAGGGCACCAAAAGATCTCCACTTTGCACAAGCACAGAGATCATAGCTGTACTATGCATATGTGTCTTTTCTGCAGCTGAATAATGTGCTTCACTGCTTATGTTCTGTGAAGTGCGTGTGTTGGAATGAGTAGCCTGTGCACCTTGGCTAGTTATACCACTTTCACATCACCACCCGGCAATATACTGGGTCGTACAACCCGGGATGTTACCATGTCAAACAGATCATCCCAGGGTCACAGACCCTGGAATGATCCCTTTCACACTGCAGGATTGATGCTGGACTCATGATGGGCGGTGCTTGGCTCCCGGCAAGAGATTTGTTTACTATTGCTAAAGCAATAGTAAACAAATCCCTCCAGTCAGGTTTTTTGTGTGCGACCCAGGTTTAAAACCCGGGTCGCACCCTTTACACTGCACCCCTTCCCGGATCAAACCCAGGAAATACTCTTCTTGTCCAATTCCCAGGTCATTAGATTTAGGAAGAGGACCCCTGGACCTTTCATATCACATATCAACCAAGGTAGTTGAACCGTGATGACGTGAATGAAATATTAGAAGAAATTAGGGGGGACTAAACTACTGAGAATAACAGCTCTCAGTTCTTGCACTGAGATATAACATAGTGAGTAGATCTTGCATATTCCCTTTACATAATGAGTACATTTCTAGGTTTAATCCTGTCAGGAATGTTTCACTATTGAGATATATATATATATATATATATATATATATGTTCCTAATTCACTTACAAATCATATCCTAGCTTTAACCAACTACCGGAAAAAAAGAAAAGTGGGTGGTGCATAACAATTTCTAAGCAATTAGGAGAGTAATGTGGTCTGAGATGCATCGCAATTATAGTGTCATGGCATGACTTAAGTTACGACTGTTCCATTTTCAAAATGAGCTATGGGGTCATATTGCTTAAATATTAATTTGAATGAAATCAATGCATTGTCTGCGTTTAACTACTTCTTTAAAAATGACTTCAGACCGAATCAGCATATTAAAAGTGATAAATAAAAATTAGCTTTATGCCATACATTTCAGTAAATAGGATGATGGTTCACACAGGGTTAAATGATAACAACAACAGTGCTACATACCTCCCAAATGTCCTATCCTGATTGCTGACACCTTTGTTCTGATTTGTCCAATACGGAAGTCGGGAGATTCCACTGGTTCAATTCAAAGCTTTAAAGAAGTGGGGATGAGGATTGTGATAGCACCACTTAACACTATGGACCGGATCCAGATACAGCGGTGCAACCCCCCCCCCCCCCCACCTGCCTAAACTTTTAAATAGAGGGGAGCATTTAAATTTGACAGTCTTGGTTGGGTTTTTAATATCCGTGCGGATCAGCGGTCGTGTGAACCACTGATCCGCACAAGTGACTTAAGGCATTCCCCTCTTCTGTGCAGACTGCCGGACTTGCCTGCATGCAGTAAACTGTTAATGTACACGCAAGTTGCCTTTCTGTATGACATAGAGAAAGTTGAGATTTAGAATAAGGGTTTTTACAGTGAGCTGTGTGAAGTTATTTTTATGATGCTTGCTGTATACCTTACTGAATACTAAAATGATAATAACCATATATATCAAACACATCAAACTGCATATATCAGAAATGTGTCTCAGTATATTCAAGAAAGTCTAGGGGCTAAATGTAAATTTTAGTACAGAATGCCACTGATGATGGTGGTGTGTGCAGAGGAGCAGACGCAGGCTCAGGCAAGGTGCACTTCAGCTGATGCTTTACTTCCACCCAAGTCTGTCTGAGCAATCCAGAATCATGTTTTTACCTATATTTTTTATTGGATCTCATTTGCATGTCCATATTGAACTTCTGCAGAAAATCCATTTAAGAATACATTTACCATAATCTATAATATTAAAATGCAAAAACACCTGCATCCTACTCTAAATCAACCCCAAAGACTTTACTCCTTTATATACCATGAAATATTAATGTTATGGAAGTATGTGGTTTACTTCTGCATGTACTTTTCAGCATCTAATAAGGTTTACTCATGTTTCAGAAACAAATTAGGAAGGAAATATGTCTCTATTGACATACTGAATTTCCTAATATAAGTAAGTAGGAGTTATATAAGAGGGACTCACTACATTATATGTCTGTTAACACGTGTAATGGACTGCATTGTTTGATTTTCCAATCATTTGCTACAGTGTTCTCCAGACTACCCTCCCTTAGGGGATGGCATATGATGGACACAGCTGTAGAAAAGAGGAGAACTGGCTTTCTGAAAACAACCTAATAATAGTCATTAGAAAGGACGACAGGCTTTTGCTGTTCCATCAGAGATCCTTTTAGCCCTGACCTAACGCTAACCACATGCCTTCTGAGTACTGCGTTCCAGCACATGATTACTTTGGTAGACGGTTTTCTGCAGGAGCTGCTTTAATGGGAATTTAATTGGGAATTACTTCTCTACACATACACTAAACAATTTAGTCCTACAATATCAGGGGCTAAAATAATACACAAAAAGAAGCTGATTGATCATAATCTATCATTTAAAAAACACAAAGGACAGTTCATCATGTATAAAATACCTTGGCATCTACATTTGCAAAATGAAACCCCACACCCCATATACACAATTCTGGAGTTCGGTTTATATGAGGTTTGGAGGTTTTGGGGCATATAGGACCAGATCCTCCAAGATGACCCATTCCATTAGGTACAATTGAATCCACTCCTGAGCTTCCAACTGTCGCTCACTGGGTTTAAATGAGTTAACTGATATTGTAGTTAGCTTTTGCTGCAGCTGAAGTTCCAATAAAAGCAGCAGCGGATGTCTGATGCCCAGGAACAGCAACAGAAATATTGGGGCCCGGTACACTTATGTTTTAGAGGGCCTCCATCCCTCCTCAATAGTGTCTACACCAGTGGATTGCAAAAGTCCTTCTGACCCTTGGGGCCCATCGTCCCTCTTTTTACCCCCCTCTCCCATCGCTGAGCCTACTGACGAAGGATTATATAGGACACTATAGAGGGGAGGCCACTACCCTCACTTATATGGTAGTTGCTCTACCAGGACCCTACCGTAACATTTTGCACACCATACCTACAGAACCATAAGTAGACATTTTATCGCCATGGTAAAATAGGAAAAATGGTGCCCCTGATCCTGAATTCCAAGCCAATTTCACCATAAATAATAACTTACTGGTGCCCCCTTAAGATTTGCGCCCTGGGCGGCCGCCCCTATCACACACCCCTAATTACGGCCCTGTATACCCACATAAAATGTGGGTGGTACAGAAATGTGAACTGAGCAATTTACAACCCTCCTCCCACCCACAATGCAGAAGCGCTTATGCGTCCAGCTCGGTTCCACCCTGCCACTGGGATTCCAACCAGGATAGATCTGGATCCAAAATTCTGTCATGGTCCATTCTGGTACTGTGGCTCCCATGCATGTACTGCAGTACCAAAAATGAATGTTTTCTGATCATATTGATCCGGCCCATAGACCTCATGGACAGGAGTAACATCTAAGAAGTTGATGCTTCTGACACTTGATGCCATT
>WWET01000575.1:387274-397278 GCA_011038615.1 Limnodynastes dumerilii | reverse complement strand
CTCTCCAGACACAGGAAGAAAGCCCGCGATGCCTGAAGAAAGTTCAGATGTCATCGCGGGACAGCCAGCAGAGGGTGAGTATTAGTAAATAGCCTGAACGTAGCTCAGGAGTTCTCAGAGAGCGAATTCGAACTTGCCTGAGCTACGTTCAGGCACTCTTAGTAAATAGAGCCCCATGTGTGGCAAAGAGTCGCTCTTCTATGTCGATCTGCCTGGCATGCGGGGAAGACATACCCCTTTAAACAGCAACTGCAAAGCCACGCCCCCTTTTCTAATCTTTTCTTTTGTTTTATTTCCATCTTTGTTTAGTTTTTTGGGCTACCAGAACCCACCTTCCCCTGGGTATGCCACTGCCTGCCACTACTTCTCTGTGGTTCTATAATCACACTTGTCAAGTTATTTAGCCCGTGGAACTGCACCACCTATCTGTCCTGTTTATACAATTAGAGGAGTTCTGGATTAATATGTATAGGAAGGCCCATGCACAGAAATCTTGGGGAAAATACAAATTTTTTTCATGGCCCCCACCCTGGTAGATACAGAGTTTAAAACAAGTTGTAAATGTTACGCTTTACTTATACTTATGTTAGTTTTTTCTTTATGTACTGAATCTATACAACTTTATTTACACATAAACATAAATATCCAACTCCCCTTCTCCCCCTATAATTTTCCTATTTAATATATAATAATAAAAAACATTTTATGAATAATACTAACATTGAAATTCAGCAGATTTGGAGATATCTCTCCAACAGATTAATATAGATGTGCATGAAAGGCAGGATGACCAGCACAGCAACAAAGGAATTAAAATGCCGCAGCAACACTGCCATTACCCAGTAACTAACTATACCATCCTATCTGAAACATAAGATTCAATTAGGAATACGCGCGGCAATAGACGGGAAAACGGTTGCGGTGCGCATTTTCCTGTCTATCACGGCACCCGGTTTTTATGTTTATTTTATATTTATCTCTATGAGGTGCGCATAAAAATGATTGAAAAAATTTTACACAATTAGATACGCACCGTAAAATATGCGACTGCGTCGCTAATTGAATCTGGCCCTATATTTGAACAATCAGGGACATATATGGGACATATATACTAATTATTACTGGATACAGTTTTTTGACTCTGTATATGTCCTTGATTGTTTACACTTTTTGCCAATATTGCAGCATAATATATGACTTTTATTAAGGAGACTTTTTTATCTTATTAATTGGTGAGTCATATATTGAGAGTGCTAATTTATTAACAGATTTGTTATATTGCATTTTTATTACTGATTATTTTGTCATGAATAAATATTTTTCACTATATAAGCACTAGTGCTCCTATGTTTGTTTTATGTTTCATTTTGCTATAGGAGTGGTCTTCCCTATTAGGGAGCACATGTGCTGGATAGGTTATTATTAGTGGGGAATTTTTAATATAGTGCTCATATTAATAAACTTCATTTCAACTATAAGCCTTTTAAATCACAGTGTTGGGCTGCTGTGGCCCAGAAGTAAAGTCAAGACAAATGGGCCACTCTGAACCATGAGGCTTGGGACAAGTGTCTCTGTTGTCTCCTCCCCTGTTGCTGGGATACTATCACTCCTCATAGATTAATAATACTGGCTCAAGGTGCACTCCAACACAAGTAATGTAACGTAATGAGGGCACTTCTAAGACTTCAGAAAGAGGTGCAAAAAAGCCACGACGGGCAGTTTATTAAAAAAGGATAGCCCAACACTTCAGGTGCATCAGCTCTGATCAGGGGTATGTATGTTTCTTTTACCCCTGATGAAGATATTCCTGGAAATGCCGTCTGTCTGAGCATGTGTTGCCAGCTGTAGAATAGAAAGTTAATGGGCAAGAAGGACATGGATGACTTCAATACTTGATCAACTTTTGTTTTCTTAATTACTCCAGGATAAATTCAGAATCTCAAATTTGTGCGAAATTGCATTATACTGGGAAATTTCCGGGGTGGGCGTATTATAACTCTTTACCCTAGGAGCCAAATTGTCTAGAAACTGCACTGTAAACAATAAGCATATAACTGCTAAACAACATAGTAATATAGTAGTATAGTAATAATGGAGAAGCATCTAGACACATCAGGGTTACATTTTTTTGTGTGACATAATTCTCTGCAGCCTCATGTACATTGTCTTCTCTGACTTGTCAGTCTCATTTTTATCATCTCAAAACCAAGTGCATTCCCCCACTCCCACTCCATGAGTAACACTGATTACAGGCTCTTTTCTTCAGAAAATGCAACAAAATAGACAATAATGGAATATAAGTGGCAGGAGGCACACTCCAACACATTCATAAGTGACCATTAGAGTTCAGTTATTGTAAGATGTCTCTTTCCTTCAAACAGGTTTATTATATTTAAAGTGTGCAATTTTGTTTATTAGCAATTATTTTCCAGTAAAAAAAAGCCAATAAAACGCTCCGAAACTGCCATTTTCCATTATGATTGCATCAAGAAGCCACGGCACTAATTAGTCCTGCTATGTAACCACTGAAATGGCTTTCCTAATGTTCTGAGAAATTAGCAGAAATAATGCAGAAGAGTGCAGTTATCCAATATATTGTTGTCTGATTGTAGGGTGTAACACTTTCAATTATTTATACATACCAACAAAGGCAGTGTTTTAAAACAGGAGACATGGTGGAGTGTTTGTCCGTATATATAAGACAAACAAGGACTAAATAGATAAAGGCGAAGACAGGGAGATGTGTGATCCACTAGGATGGGGATAGGTTTTATAATTAGGTTAGGATATAATTGGTACCTGTCACTTTCCCTCCCTAGTTTTCTAGAATGTTGCTTTGCTAACTAAAGCTGGCCATACACTAGTCGATTATCGGCCCGATCTTCCAATGGTGGTCGGGGCGATTATCGGCCCGATCTTCCAATTATTGGGTGATCGGGCAAATAATCGCTCTAGTATTCATTTTTGAAACGTCAAATAAACGCACCAGAAACGCTCTGGTGCGATTATTTCATCTTTCAGCATGTTTGAGCACCCGATATTTTAAGGGAGCCAATCATCAAGCTGAATGGCTCCCTATCCTTGTGATAGACACTGCTGCTGATCTATTTATAAAGCTTCTCTGACAGCTTGAAGTATACCTTCAAAGCTGTCAGAGCAGCATCTTGCATATATCTGCAGCAGGGTCTATTGCAGGGAATAGTACATAGCGCGGATTCGGCAGATCCCTACCTGTACTACTCCCTGCAATAGACGCTGCTGCAGATCTATGCACTATGCTGCTCCGACAGCTTTGAAGGTAGACTTCTAAGCTGTCAGAGCAGCTTTGTACATAGCTCTGCAGCAGCGCCATAGAGAGCGCTGCCTCCCCTCTCCCCTCTTCTGCTAGGGTTATCGGTCCCAGCAGAGGAGGTGTATGGTGACGATAACAGGACATTTCCCTAGTGGGAAATTGTCCCATTTATCGGCCCACCCCCTGCTGGGACCGATAATCGCCCTAGTGTATGGCCAGCTTATTCTTTCTTTTTCAGACAAGGTTCAGCGCGGTGGAAGTAATAGAGGTCAGGCCTTGAGGTGGGCGCAATACTTACCTTGTACAGTCCCTGGATGTTTTTTTGGCATTACCTTGTGAACTTTTTCCGGACCCATCTTCATTCCACCAATGCCTCCTGGGACTTGTGCATATGGAGCTGGAATTCTAGTTTTAGTTTCAGCATACAGTGGAAGGGCCACCTATATTGTTTTAAGGAAAGTGTTCATCGTTCCTTCATTTGTGTATTTTAGTATGTTCAGTAAAGATGAATTATTTTGATCTGTTTTTCTCTCTTTTATGATTGTTCCATTGGGAGAAGTTTCTTGGCTACACTTTCCATCTTTACGGAATTGGTTACATCACATGCCCTCGCAAGTTGCGTAAGTGACATGATTTGACTGGAGGGCGCATGTGACATCCAGATCTTACGCTAGGGTTCCGTACGAGACCATTTGGATGCAAATGGCCTGTGCTTCCCCTCCCCCTGCTAAAGTGGGTGTGGGGAAGCATGCTAAGTGTACAGTGTGGGAGGGGGCTAACCCGTGTTGTACATTGTAACACCATGCCTTACCCACTTGTGACCGCATACCAACCCCTCTGTTGGAAGCTGCCGGAGGTGACAATTCACGTAAATCTGAATAGAGCAAAATGCGTTCACAATGTGCTGGAGGAATGCATTCACATTCACAGAACACAAAAGTCTGATCCAGAGAGGATGTGATGCATGCCTATATTATTACAGCATTTGAAATGTTAATTAAGCACTCACACGAAGCACTTCCAATAAATACAAACAATGGGCCTGATCCAGAACTACGCCTCAGAGCGAATTTACGCGTGGCTGAGACGTAAAATCGCTGTTTTGTATGCACTGCGCATGTGCAACATAGAAAATACGCACATTAACATAGCGTAATTGTGAACGTATGGGCCATTCACGTATTTGTCACGTAAATACTTACGTGTGGGCATGCCAATTTTACGTTAGTCCAAATTACGTATGAAATACGTGAAGTAGGCGGGGGGTTGTATTTAAAGTGTACAGTATGGGCGTGCTTAGCTGCGTAAATTCGTGTTGCCCACATGTACGTGTGCGTATGGCCACGGTTACATTGGAAAAAGTTAAGGTAGGGTTTAGAAAGCGTATCTTGACAAAATACGTCCGTGCAAGGGGTGTGCCGAGGGGAGTGTAGCGAATTTACGCGCACGAAAATACGCTCCGCAAATAAACGTACGGCAAACGTAGTTCTGGATCTACCCCAATATTTCCAAAACACATAACATGCCTTTTCATGATTATCAAATGAACACTTGTGCAAGTACTCATTGATTTCCGCGTTGCTATGCTACAAAGCCTAGAGTCTTACAAGCTTCCTGTCTTTACCAGGCACCATGAAGTTGAGTATAGTCTTTGCTGTGTGAAGTTTAAAGGCTGCAGTTCTTATAGTCACTCTTTATTAATCTGTAAAAGAGAACAAACACAATAAGTACACGTCTGACACCTACTGAATACCTGCAGGAGAGAATGGGGAGATTAGATCATGGGTAGTCCTCATCACAGGACCAGCCTCAGAAAACCTCTTTTCACCAACACTTGTGTGCACTTTCATGTGCACTCGTGGGAGACAGGGAAACACACATACACACACACACACACACACTCACACACACATACACACACGGAGGGAGGGATACTCCCCACCTACTGATCACCTTTATTGATGACCTGATCTCCACCTGCCACACCTACACCTGACATAGCTTACCTGTGGGAAATCCCTTATCCGCCTTCTTTATCAGCTGTGTTCTTCTTTAACCAGAACCTAGTGCCCTCTTTCACAGAGCTTGGTGCCCACTAACAATCTGGGTCTAGTACATACTAACAACCAGGGCCTAGCACCATCTAACCAAAACCTAGTGCCATCTAACAAAGACCTAGTACTCTTTAACCAGGGCATAGTGCCCTAAAAAAACTACAAGGGCCGGGCACCCTTTGCTGCATGGGCCTTACTACTTAAAAGGACCTAGTGTCTTTACTCAGAGTAAGGCCTAGTGCCCTGAGCCAAGAGGTACATCTCCCATCTCCTCATTGGTGTAATTGGGGCAAGGTTCTCCTTAAACACAAACCTGGGCCCTAAGGGGAAGAGAGCAAAAGGACAGAAAAGAGGTCCCCCATCTGCGGTCTCACGACCTGCTGCTGTCTCAGGTCCACTCTCCTGCCCTGCTCCTTCTCTGCCTTTATTCTCTTTTTAGCTTCTCAAGGTGTTGACACTTCCCGTCCTCCTCCAGTCACTACTGTTCCGCTAATTCTACCACCTGGCCTCCTTTAATCTCTGTTGGACATCCTTTTCATGTTGTGTCTACATCTTCCTTCTTTTTCTGAACCTCATCAGGTGCTGGCAACTCTTCTCTTGCCACTGGTGCTTCTCCTCTTCCTGATTGTGTTATTGTGGCAAGCCAAGATAGCCACCTCCCTTGGAGATCATTAAGCTACGGCTAAATGAATATTTTGGTTTAATTACATATTGTGGAGAATAAGCTCTCCTCTTATTTTATTTAGTTCACTGTTAGTTGATAGGGAGGAACATAGGGCCAGAACTACGCCTGCAGGTGTATTTACACCGGTCGCAAGCGTGACTTCGGCTGAAAGTACTTTCTGCGCATGCGCTAAGCAGATGCTTCCTGTCATAACACATTGTGTCCGTACTTGAAAATAGGTTGACCGTAACATTTTCGGAATTACGGCTGAATGGGTGTGCCTATATTACGGTAGCCGTAAATACGCACCAGTTACAGAATGTAGGCAGGGGGAGGCATTTAAATCATACAGTATGGGCTGGGTTACGGAGTTACGACCATAGCGTAGACACGGCCTGCCATAGTTACGGTTGCAAAAGTTAGGAAAGGATTCAGCAGGCATAAGGGACTGGAATTACGGATGGTCAAGGGGAGGGTCCGGGGGAGTGCATAGTATTTACGCATAGCGTAAATACGAACAGCGCTCGCTTGTAGGTCTGGATCAGCCCCATAGTCCCGAGTGAGCTGCTGCCTCTAAAGGTTTTTCTGTAAACGTATTGATTTTATTATAAATTTCCTGTTCCGCCTATATTTATTTAACCTATTTGGCACTCGCTATTGTCTCTTTTGGAGGGATTTTTGGTTGGTATGTGGCCATCAGCTATCTGTCTCAAGCCTCCTGCACCTCCACATTATTTGCTGTCACATTTAATGTTTCTATGTTTCTAGTGGAGAAACTGGGATCAGGTATGGAGACCTGGATTAAGGCACATATAAGTGTAGATGGGGGTAGGTAGGATGGGGTAAATGAATGTTAAAAGATTGTAAAAGGGTGATAGGGGACGCCTTAATTGCTTCCACTATCTTCTCTCTTGTTCCTGGATACGCAGGTTCACATGCTTTCACACTCTCTCTCATGACACGCCTACTCCAATCCTTTACACAAAATTTCTCACAGGTCTATATTTAATATCACCTGTATCAAGAATTATTACACAGATTTATATGTATGAAATAGTGTCTTTACTTGTACAGTAAATCCCATTGCTACTTCTTATTGTCACAAACATACATTCTACCATTGCTAACTCACAGTGTTACTCAAGATCAAACACTCTACCACTAATAAACCATGTAACCAGCATATTACACAATACGGTCCTTATCATGTAATTCTTACAAGTCAACCACATGCTCCTTATGCAAGTAACAACCTCCAACAATCACTACTTTTGTTATAAAATGCCTCAACATTCCTCAAATCCTATTCCTAATTCAAAGAACCACACTCTATAAATCCCATTGCTACTTCAAACATTTCACAGATATGTTAAAGATATGTTGATATGTTAAAGAAGCCAACTTCCTAAAGAGAAAACCATGTCATATGGGGGCAGGGAGAAACCAGTTCTATTAGTGCATGGCAAACTATTATTTGTGTGGAAAATGTTATATATATATATAATAATTAATTATATATATTTTTTCTTCAGGGATTCAGAGAAGGAGTGAGATCTCATATTTGGTAACTTGTTATAAAGCTTTGAAAGTTGCATAGAAGTCGATTTGCCAAAGTATTTTGATTTTAATTGGATGACACCTAAGGCCTTTATTTATTAAAAAGCAGGGCAAACTGTAACACAAATTCTGTTTTCTTCATAGTTTGCTTCTCCCTCACTCTATGTCTTTCAGTCCTTGTGCACTCAGCACTGATTTCTTCCATTTATTAAGCAATCTCCATAGATAAGCTATTGAAATATTGAATTATTGCTGCACTAAGGGTGCTTTGAACTGAGAAAGCTTGGGAACCTACTATAACAGGTAGAGTATAGCAACAAAGACATCATTACAATTTAAAAGTCCAGGGGCCAGATTTACTAAGCTGCGGGAAAGGAAAGGAGGAGATGTTGCCTATAGCAACCAATCAGTTTCTAGCTGATATTTTCTAGTATGTAACAGAAACGTGAAAGCTACAATCTCCACTTTTCCTTTCCTGCAGCTTAGTAAATCTAGCCCCAGGTCTGATTAAGAAAATGTAAACATATTGGGCCAGATCCAGAGCTACGCTTTTACTACGCTGCGTTCTTACGCTAGCGTACCTTCTATGCGCGTAAACTTTGCGCCCTGGGCAGCCGCCCCTATCACACACCCCTAGTTATGACCTAACCTAAATATTTACTTACTGGTGCCCCCATAAGCTTTGAGCCCTGGGCGGCTGCCCCTATCGCATGCCCCTAGTTACGGCCTTGGTAGGTATATTGCCACTCTGATAAAAGTGTAAGAGGGTGAATCAGAGAAGCAAAAATACACCACAGATGGGATTCAGATTATTTTTAAATCCTCATGAGCATTTTGGAATGGTAAGTTTACCACTATATTCGAGATACTGCAGTTGAAATACAGGGCGACCAAGGAGTCACAGTAGCTATGCAGGACAGTGTAGCATGCATTTTTATCCAAGAACCCTGGAATTCTACAGATGGAACATAGGGAAACTGATGAGAAACAGATGCGTCCCCTGTAGCTGTGCTGACTGGTAAGGCGCACAGGTAAATCAAAGAACTTGTTAGGACTTGTTAGAGTCAGCAGTTAACTGGGGCCTGGGCCCGTATTCAGAGTACCGGACATATAACATATACGTCCGGTGTTTAGCGATTTTTACTACTGCGCATACGTAGTCATTTTTTTATGTAATCTGCGTATCTTTTTCTTACGTTGATTGCGGAAATGCAGTCTTTCATATACGTCCGGTGTTTAGCATTTTTACTACTGCGCATGCGTAGTAATTATTTTACGTAATCTGCTTATCTTTTTCTTACATAGATTGTGTAAATGCGGTCTTTCAGACTGCATTTACGCAATCTACGTAAGAAAAAGAAAACCTTCTGTGGAGACCGCTGGGATAAACCAAAATGTGTAAATTAAAAAAAGGGGGTGGTTTAAATTATATTTTTATAAAAAAAAAAATACATAAAAAATATTAATATCAGTAAAAAAAAAAATAAGCAAAAAAGTTAAACTTACCCCTCCCGGAGACACTGAAGATTTTAGAGTTCCAATATGAAGACACTGCGCATGCATAATGAGTTCTACAACATGTATCAATTATTTTTTTGACATTAAAATAACCATTATAATCACTGTAAAAGCAGAGAATGGTGGGTCATTTAGTTAATATTTGATGTAAAACATAACTCTCCATACTTCTACATTATATTCAATTATAGGAGAAGACAGAGGCATCAATCTGTCAGTGTTTTATCATGATGGGCTGGGATGCACCCAATTCCTAAATAGCTCACTGCTTGAGAAAGTGCCGTGCAGGCACGAAACGCGTTGCAGAACTGCTACTTTGGCTCATCTTCTGATACCCACTGGCAAACGGCTGTTTGAATTGGTGATTGCCAGGTGCCGTTCAATCCTCCTACGGCCCGCCTCCTCTCTCCGTGCACGTGGGACGCGGGGACGCCCGCAGTCCAGGCGCTATCAGACCGAACATCGTCCGGTACATCAAGTCACGGAGGAGTGTGACTACTCCGTATTGTGAGTAACTGCAGGCGTTATCTGGATACATCCAACGATTGCTTTACCTGCCTGGCCTGGTCTACGTATCTGCATTGGGTTACTACAACACATGGGATATAAGTCAGCAGCCTTTGTCTGACTACTATACCCACTGGACCACGCTGTCATTTGGTCTGTTTACACTGTGGACTGGACTCCATTGTCCCTATTGGGGTATTGTTGCGCTCGGTTTGTGGGATATTGACAGGGGTCCGCCGGTCTTATGACGGGGATTCCCCAGCTCATTACAGATCATCCTTAGTGCTCTCTCCCCCCTCCCCCTTTCTTTACTGCTTTGTTTATTCTTGCAGACCTTATATTGATTAGGGTCAGGCTATGCCTTGTGGATTATTTCCAAGTAACTTTTTTTGTTTTTTTGGTATTTGTTGTT
>WWET01000575.1:361608-385785 GCA_011038615.1 Limnodynastes dumerilii | reverse complement strand
GCTGTCAGGGCCCCTGACATCCAACTCACCAAGTGACTAAGTTGGGCCACCCAGTAATACAGCTTGAAGTTAGGAATGCCAGTCCACCACTATCTTTAGGTCTCTGAAGAACAGTCATGCGAACCCTCACCCGCTTCCCACCCCATACCAGTGATGATATATGAGTATTGATTGTTTTAAACACATCCAGGGGTATGTAGACAGGGGATTGTAAGAGAAGATACAGCAGCTTGGACTGGATGAGCATTTTGACCAGGTTAACCCTGCCCGAGACTGTCAACGGAAGCCTACGCCACGTTTGTGATTTTTAACTTAATGTAGTCAATAATAGGGTTAAAACTTCTAGACAATTCTACCTAGATCTATCAGAGCATAAAGTGAAGCTAGACAGACACAGAACAAGGGCATTTGTTTCCCATTTTTAGTAGAACCATGGTGGCTGAACAATACACTTGCAGAGGAACAGGGAACAACTAGGAAAGGGATCTAGTCTATCTAGGAAATGACTCTGATGACTTTCTTTGCGACTTCATACTGGCTTCATAACGTTTAACTGTACTATATTAAAAACAGTCATTATTGGGTTGCAACGAGATCTAATCTGCAGCCATCTCTTATTGCCACCCTGTTGCCATCTCTATAGTGTAGAATTATGATCATGCATGACTAAGATGTTAAAACAAACGAAAGCAGAAGAAATCCCCTGGGCTACAGTCTAATATTTATCACTACTGACTTCGGTGTTTACATGCATCAGAGCATTTGGTAAAAGAGGTATCTTTTTTACTTGTGAGTCTTGTTAGTGTCAGGTGACGGACTTAGATTTGAATCTAGAGCATTACCTTCAGCTAGAGACACCTTGATGCTGCATTGTATACTGATGACAACAAACACTGCACTGTGAGTGGATGATTCACTTCACTTTATGACACAGGAATAGACAAATGTAATGTAGTAAATGGAAGACTTAAAACCATAGTGCATTAAATCAGATGTTTATTCAGCACTACTGCTTTATGTTTTACTCTACTTTATTATTTATTCCTCAGCAAAATTCTCTGTTTTTGAGCCACTTGGCTACACTTAATGGTATAGCTTACATAGTTGGAGGGCGGTTGAAATAAAAGTAAATAGCCTTAGATGCAGATAAAATCTTTCACAAGCTGATACACAGTTTACGTGAAGGAGCAATGGATTGTACACACATATAGTTTCTATGTTGTTTCTGTTACCCATACGACAGCCAGTTCACTGCTCCATTTAGTTGGGAACATTGTAATAACATGTTCTGTACCCTACCCCAAAATATGGAATCAAGAGTGTAAGATATTGCACAACTTTTTTTTTGTGTTAATAATAATGGACCGTAGATAGACAAAATTTTGAACTGCAGCGGTATTGGATGTTTGATGCCGGATCAATGCTACATCCAGATATCCGTGTCCCCACGTAAAATAGGGATGGCACAGATGTCTGGATAGCCAGCTCTTACTGTACTATTAGCATGCCTCCGATAGAGCCAAAGCGCTTCTGCTTTCTGCTCTGTTCCGCTGATGTGTGGGAGGGCCCACATACGATGTGTATTAAATTCACATGGTGGATGGGCACTGATATTTAAATCATAAAGTAAGGCCTTGGATAAGCCCTTACATATAATAAAGTATTCTGCTGTTTTGTGAGCAGAATACTTAGAGGTGTTGTTAGGGGCATACTCCGTTAAATGATTTGGATCATGGTAAATCTAACAGATTTATATTAGGGGATACCGAGTCAAACCAAGGCATGCCTAAGTTCCTGCCGCAAAATTCGGATTACAAATCAAGGCAAAACACAATTTTTCCCCAAATGCTTGCCACTATTTCACCTAAAATGGTTGCCAGGGCCTGCTGGTGTACGTAGTACTACAAGTGCCAGCATGCACTGACACCCAGGGCCCACTGCAGCATGTTTGCTAATACAATAAATAAAATTGGACGGACATAAGAAAATGAAATAAATAAATAACTTTACCAATTTCCAGGCTTTTAAACTGTATGGGATCCAGTTTTATAAGCTTTTAATCCACAAAAACATGCTTGGCAAAAAAAAACATTTTGTGCTACTCAGTCAGCTCTTCCTAAAAGAAGCACCCACCGCAAAATGAGAAAGGGCCAGTGACAAGGTCTATTTACTGATTTTAGCTATATTTAGCTTCTTTTTTTTTTAATACAGTATATAAATGCAACCAGACGACAAATTTGAATAAAAATCACAACCAAAACATGGGGGTTGGTGCTTATCTCTAGTCAGCATCTCATCCAATCATATTTTCTGAACTATTAAATGTTATCATTATTTGTCCCACTGAAACCAGGTGGTGTTGTGTGGTAAAAAGCTTATAATGAAGTCAAGGTTGTGATAAATAAAAGAGAAACATCCTTTCTAAATATACCCTGAAGACCTATTGATCCCCACTGTGCCCTATTGATTACTACTCTTAGACACTCATGATTATGACCATGATAAAAGATGTTGGAAGATGACATAATAAGATGATAAAACATTAAAAGCTCTTTGTAGTTTGTTCAGGGTAAGACTAGAAAAGGGACAGCTGTATAGGACAAATAAATAATTAACTGTGAATAAATAGGATGGCTACTATTGATGATGTCACTATAAAAGGTAATGTACAATATAGTAATTACTTGAGCTCTGATCTAGATATATACATAAATTGTACTCTTGAAGGACTCTTAGTACTCTTGTACTCTTAAAGGACATGTTGGAATTTAAACATTTAACAATTATAACTATTGCCTGAGCAGAATAAAATAGGACCTAAAAATCAAAGACCATCTGTAGCAGTTAAAGATTTAAGTAAATACCACTTGGCATGGTATAATAATGATAAAATATCTTAAAATAGGATATCAAACAGTTTAACTACCCTGAATAGGGAATTACCTGTATTTTATTACTACATTTTTTTATATTAAATAATCTAGAATGTCTTTTGTTGAATGTCGAGTTGATTTCTCTTGGGGTTTAGTATTAGTAATTTTCTTGTGTAGAAGGCAGTATACAACTAAATTCATTGCCAACTGTCATTTTAGGAGTTAAAAAACAATCTAATTTCTCTGCAGTCCAATTCCCCACTGCAGAGCTACCGCATTTCGCTAAAATTTTTAGAGAAGTGGTCACCATATACCAGAATATAAGTTTACAGATGACCACCAGTTGGAATTGTCACAACATATTCAGGTGCTGGCTCCAGTAGGATAAACAAAATAAGCCTATTGAACTACTTCATTTTGTTTTCAAATGTTAATTATTAGTAATTAAAATAAAGTATAACATAGTCACAACAAAAATGTTTTCTTCTTTTATAATTGGTGCCAATTATTCCAACAGCCTCTTGAACCTATGCACTTAATCAGGAGTAGAGAAAAATCCATTTGTCTAATAAAAGTCTGGTGTACTTCTATGGAAAAGAGGTGACATTCCAGTTAATAATGTCCTTATCAGAGTGAGTCCATGATTTATATTTTATATATAGTGTTGAATTTACTCGATCATCAATGGCTATATTAAAAAAAAATGCAGTTAGACTATAAATCAGACTGCATAAGATCAAACAGAACAGTGATTCTTTTCACGCATATCCAAGAGGCAGTATTGATACATCTACCCCAGAACACAATAATGAATAATGAAATAATGAATTTCACAGACCGAATTGGGCGGGTATCCGCTCTTGGTTCCCTGGGGCGTGATAGTGGTGATTCAGCGAGGTAGCGGAAGCTTGGAGCCTTAATATAGGATTTGCTCATGAGTCAGTGGGCAGAGGGATTCAGGCTTGACGTGGCTTGGCCAGGAAGAGATATGAACTGGTGTAGACTTGATGTGGACTGGACCAGGACTGGAACTGGAGCAAGACTTGATGTGGATTGGGCCAGGAGTGGAACTGGAGCAAGACTTGACTGAACCTGGACTGGGCCAGGAGTGGAACTGGAGCAAGACTTCACTGGACTTATACTGGAACAGGAGTGGAACTGGAGCAAGACTTGACTTGGGCTGGGCCAGGTGACTTGAACTGGAACGGGATTAGATTTGACCTGGCATGGACCAGGTGACATAGACTGGAACAGGATTAACAGTCTGCAGACAGCTGAGGTCTTGAGGCTGGAGCAATACTCTGCAGTCTGTTGAACAGGATAGCCAGTCTGCAACAACAGATTCCTTGAAACTGGAGCAATACTCTGCAGGCTATTGAACAGGATAGACAGTCTGCAATAGCAGAAGTCTTGAAGCTGGAGCAATACTCTGCAGGCTGTTGAACAGGATAGACAGTCTGCAGAAAGAAGAGATCTTGAAGCTGGAGCAATACTCTGCAGGCTGTTGAACAGGATAGACAGTAGAGATCTTGAGACTGGAACAATATACTACATTCTGTTCTCTGCTGGCAAGAGTAATCAGGCTGATTGCAGCAGTTGAGTTCTTACAAGGGGCTATATTTACCAACTTTACATTAAAACGGACATTATCACCTAAAAATGTTGAACTTGCCATTTACAATACTGCAATCGCCATGGAAATCTGCCGTTTCCATGGCGATGTACACAGACTTCATAATTCATCGCCGGGCCGTTGATCTTAACGGGTGCCGGCATTACACTACAATTTACAATCCCTCGGTGCCAAGATTATCATTCGGCATTGAAGGTAAACATAACGCCAGCTCAGGATGGCGTTAGTGCCTTCATACCAGCGATATCCCCATATTCCCCTTTTTTCCTCCCCCTAATAGCTGTTATTAGGGGGAGGAAAAGGGAGGCATGTATGGGGACACCGCTGGCACTAATGTTAAAATAAAAAAAGTAAAAAAAATTGTTTTTTTTAATTGAATTTAAACAAAAAAATAAATTAATACATTAAAAACATTAAAACTTGTAAGAAAAAAATAAGAAAAAAAGATAAAACTCATTTGTCCGGGAGATGCGTCCGACTCCGATATGAAGACACTGCACATGCATAGTTTGTTCATATTGGGGCTTGAAATTTCAAAATCCTGCAATGTAGTCTCTGCGCATGTGCAGGACTTCATTCACATGAAATATGAATGAAGTGGCCTGCGATGCGTGCAGAGATCATCGCGGGACCTCGTAGGACGTCGCTGGAGGGGTGAGTATTTGTAAATTTTAAAAGGGAAGCTCCCAGGCTCACTGCGATCACAAGCGAGCCCGGAGCAGCAATGTTCCCAGGGGAATGTAATTAACGGTAAATATAGCCCAAGAAGCAAGACAGGAATCAGGCACCCTGAATGAACAAGTTGTTCTGGCCCTGAGGACTCAGTGCTCTGGGTCCAAATAGAGCGTCCCTGACCAGGATTGGACAGACAGATCATGTGGGTCTCCTGGCTTGCTGCTGCAGATCATGGGCTTCTCCTAGCTTGTTCCTGGTTGGCTGCTGTAGATCATGTGTACAGATCCAAGATGGCAGTGCCTATGCACTCGAGGACAGCAGCGTTTGGTGCCAGCAATCTACAGGGAAGCATGTGGTGGACATCATGGATGGAGCTGCCACTACTGAGAGTGGCACCTTCCTGGAGGCAGAGGGCGGGCACGCCTGGAGAGAGCCACTGACAGGCGGCTCTTGACGCGGTAAGTCCTGTGTTTTGTGACATTTAAAAGCCAAGGCTATAAGTTCTGATACTTTACTTGACACTTACAAATTCATGACTACTCTAATAAAAGTATAATTATATACTTAAGAGTTTCATTTTTTTTCTGTATACACAGCAGTTTGCTAAATATGGGCCTGATCCAGAACAACGCTTCTGAGCGAATTTACGCGTGGCGGAGACCTAAAGTCGCCTCTTTGTAAGTACTGCGCATGTGCACCATAGAAAATACGCTCAATAGCGTAGCGTAATTGTGAACGTATGGGCCATTCACGTATGTGTCACGTAAATACTTACGGGTGGGCGTCCCAATTTTACATTACTCCAAAATACGTCTGAAATACGTTAAGTAGGCGGGGGGTTGTATTAAAAGTGTACAGTATGGGCGTGCTTAGCTGCGTAAATTTGTGTTGCCCATACGTACGTGTGTGTATGACTGCGGTTACGTAGGCAAAAGTTAAGGTAGGGTTTGGAAAGCGTATCTTGACAAAATACGTACGTTCAAGGGGTGTGCCGAGGGGAGTGCAAAGAATTTACGCACACGAAAATACGCTACGCGAATAAACGTACGGCAAACATAGTTCTGGATCTACCCCTATATGATCATGCCATGTCCTAAGCAATGAAAGATTCTATTCATACCCTGCCATACCTAAAGTGTTAACAGGAATACTTTTTATATGTTCAATATCACAAAAGATGGATGGATGGATGGATATTCCAGCACCCTCCAATATTAGCTTTTCTGTTTGTTTATTGTCATTATGTTGATCATATGCCTACACAAATTTGAAGGGAATCTGCCTGCTGTTCTTCACACCTTTTACTCTGTAATCGTATTCAGTGTTTGTCAGTCATTCCTTTTTATAGATCCCACATTTTTTTTTTACAGTGCTGATTTACTAAAGCTTATGCTATCCAGTGATCAGTTAGACTTTTTTGACACTTTGTAATGAGCTGGACAGAACTTCACAACTCTCCATGGTTTTTAACTCTAAAGACAGGGGCGGATTGATAAAATAAAGTGGTCCTGGAAAAAATTCTGGAAGAGGCCTCATGAAGGCGGGACAAAATAAACTCTAGTAGGGACCATCCAGAAAGTAGACAGGGTTAACACAGTTTTATTAGCCCCTGCCCTAAACTATAAATTGTTAAACATCCAACAGGCAGCACCCCCTAAGTATTTGGAGGTAAACTGTTAACTAGGTCCTATATTGGAGGTACCGAGAGTGTGGAATAACAGTGAGTCTATACAGTATATGTGAGACCACCTTTACGGGAGCATTGTATGAGTTTATCCTTCTACTGTTTGTCTTTTCTTCTCCAAATTGAAGATAAATTGAATATAAATTCTATATAGTACAGGACTGTCGATGTTTCTGAGTGTATATTCACCACATACATATATACACACACACACACACACACACACACAGATACATACACATAGTGCATCCCATAGGCACAGGGTCGCCAAGAAGATTTACGGGCTCTGGTACAACAAATTCTTGTGACTATTCTCATATAGATATAGATAATAGATAATATATAATACAATATCCATTATACGAGGTATATAATAGATTTTTTTCCCAGTGTCCCTCCACTTTTCCACCACTCTTATTTCCTATATCCCCCACTGGTCTATCCACAAAATCCACCCATATTCTCTTGATTCTCCTATCACTGTATCCCTTCTCTATCCCAGCTCCCTGTCTCTGCATTCCCTCTAATCTTCCCCATCCCCAGCTCACTGCCCTGTCCCTGTATCCCTTCTCTATCCCAGTACCCTCTCTTTGCATTCCCTCTAATCTCCCCCATCCCTCTTTCCAGCTCACTGCCCTGTCCTCTTTTTTAATTCAGTCTCCTTGTTTTATCTAATATGCTTTATTGTTAGCAAACCTTAAATCTTTTCTGCTCTCTTCCTTCTCTGTGTGTGACACTATTTCCTCTGCTCTGTCTTAGGCACTGATTGACATCTCTGATCCACCTATGAACAACATAGTATCGCTACTCATAGGAGGATCATAGATGTCAATCAGTGATAGTCCTGCTATTGCACGCCACCTCCCCTGCAGTATAGAGCCAGCTGCCGCTACTATTTCCATTAAGACAGCCAGCGTTTACAAATTAAAAATAATTAAAAAAAAGGATAACATTTATTTTTTACAAAATCAGCACCAGTGCAGAACCGTGATGGCCAATTTCCCCCCTTCTCCGGCTGCCCTGCATATACATACACACACTGTACTCCAGATACACACACTTATTGCATCCCATTTACATACACTCATACACACACACTCAAACACACACACACACACACACACACAGTGCACTCCGGATAGATATTACACACACAGTACAATCTATATACACACACCTGATTACAATGACCAGTCTGCAGCCCCGCAGAGACAGGAGAGAAGGGGTTACAGATGCCAGGAGGTGGATCCAGATGTTGCCACAAAGAAAAAGGCAGCCAATCATGAGGCTGCCTCACCCCACTGAGCAACAGGTAGCATTGCGATTGGCTGCCTGTAGCTCTGTAGCAATGGCTGGGACCGCCCTCTAGCAACTGTAAACTGATCCCTCCTTTCCTGTCTCCTGGCTGATCATTGAGCAGCTGCTGTGCCTCACTTATTGGCCCAATTCTGATCCTGTACTGCGGAGGCCTCTTAGGTGAAGTGAGTTACTGAGAGGCCGCTGCAGTACAGGACCGGCACTGGGCCAATGAATGGGACACAGCAGCTTCTGCAATCTGCTGTCACAAAAAAATAAAAAATTACATTTATTGAGGCGGTATCCAGGCAGTTTCATAACGGTACCTGCCTGATGGGAAACTTCCCAGTAAGGTCTATTACCAATCCTTTGCTGTCTAAAGATATGAAAGACTTGCATGTATATGTTTTTAATTTATATTTCATATCTTTCCACCCCATTACCACTAAAGATAGCCATAACCTACAGCGATTATTGACCAGTGTGGTTCCCCAGTATGATGGTCCTTATTTCAAAAGTCCTCCCTTTCCTGTAGCCTAACCCTAACTTTCCCCTTCTTACTCCCTAACCCTAATGCTCCATGCCCCGCAGCCTAACCCTAACCCTCTATGCCCCCCAGCCTAACCCTAACTCTCCATGACCTGCAGCCTAAAACTAACTCTTCATGCTCCCCTTAAGCTCTAACCCTAACCTTTAACCTGCCATAACCTAACTCTAATCTACTCGCTGCTACCATTACATGCCAGAGCTATTGGGAATGGGGAAATATATTACTAAAAACCATATTTCTATATTCAAACCTTTGCGAACAATGATGCAGCTGCCATTTAGCTGGCAACCACATCCCTATCATACAATTATTGAGAGTTTAGGCCAATAATCGCTGTAGTTATTGGTCACAATTATATGAACATATGGTATGTTGAAAATATATTGGGCTCAAGCTCCTGATATCAGTGCAGAGATTGACAGGAGGCCTGCACTTTGTATCTTTTTTTAAAGTCCAGAGTCCAAAAGAGTCTGTAAATGCTCCCCATATATCCAAAATAGACAGCGTCACAATGGTGCACAATGTTTGAGTCCATGGTAAAAGTTCATTATCAAAGGTCCAATATTTCATTCTTATAAAACTTTATAGACATGATATAATTGTTTATAAAACTTTATATACATGAAAAAAAATTAAAAATTAACAGAACTGTTACAGTGTGAAGTAGTGCAGGAGGGAGGAGGCCTTAAGCACAATGGGACAGATCCAGAACTACGCATTTCCGCGAATTTCCGTGTGGCGGAGACGTAAATTCGCATATTTGTACGCACTGCGCATGCGCACCACAGAAAATACGCACATTCACGTAGCGTATTTTCGAACGTATGGGTGATTCACGTATTGCAAACGTAAATACTTACGTGTGGGCGTGCCAAATTTACGTTAGTGAACAATACGTGCGTTTTACGTGAAGTAGGCGGGGGGTGGTATTTAAAGTGCACAGTATGGGCGTGCTAAACTGCGTACGTTCGCGTAGTCTGTACGCCCGTTAGCGGACTGATTGGTTGCTATGGGCAACATATCCACTTTTCCAAGCCCACAGCTTAGTAAATCTGGCCCCTGGTGTTATAAATATCTTTGAAATATTTTCTAGAACAACATGACCATGTTCTAAACCAGAAGCTATATCCTATATTTGCATCCCATGTCCACAAGAAACTAGAAGATTGCAAAATGTTTTTCACCTGCAGATTAGACACTAGGAGCTGGATCCAGACCTAGTTAAGTGCTTGAACTTAGTTTCTCCTGGGCAAAACCATGGTGATTGCGGGGTGAGTCGAGGTAATTGTATTCTTTGCATGCAGGGATATATCTTGCATACTGCACACAGATACTGACCAGCTTTACTATCACACTGTTATTTAGACTTGGGATAGGTAACATCACCTTTCATCTGTTTGCAACAGATGAAATATGACTCCCAGGAGTAACTAAGTTCAACTATTTAACTAGGTCTGCATCCAGCCCAATGTCTTACAACACTGTTGTTTTTTTGAACCAAAAACCATACACACACATCTGATCCAGACCTACGCCGATGCGCTGTGCTTACTAAAGCACAGCGTATCTGCATGCACTCCCCCCGACACTCCCCCCTGTCCCTGCGTATTTACCCTCGCTTATGCCGACTGAAGGCTACCCTAACTTTAGCTGGCGTAAGCGAGGGTAACGCCCCCTCAGCCATTACTACGCTGCTACTACAGATGTCCGATCCTCCATCGGGTGTAGATGTTGGCTGGCGCATGTGCAGATTGGCTTTTCAGCCGATCTTACACTTACGCCCGGCGTATTAATCTGGGTCTGGATCAGGCCCATTGTCCTTCTTGCCTAATGTGTTGTTATTTCTATTTCCCTTTTTCTAGTTTTTAATGTTCCTAAAAAATGGAAATGCTTCAGCAAGGTGGAAATTGCTACCACATCAGTGACAAGCGTCATGTTTCAACAACTTGCGGAAATGGATGAATCCATGCAGTTGCAGGATACTTGTTGTATGTAGCTGTTAATGGATCACGAAAGGGAGCTGCAATGGGAGTTTCAAGTGGAATTACGCAGCATCAGCACCTCATAAGTTGGGAGAATCGTAAGTGCAATATGGCGTTCATTACCCACATGCTTGAGAGTATGCGGAAAACACAGCAACGACCGCCCCCACTGCCATGGTCATATCACCATCCTACCCCAAATATGGTGATCAGACTTACCGTGACTATAGTGCACCAGCTCACCATACCCCTTCTTATCAAGCTAGTTACCCTTACCGTGACTATAGTGCACCAGAGCATCCCGGGCAAAGCCAGCCACTTCCACCACCTCGTCATGACTATAGTGCACCAGAGCATCCTTGGAAAAGCCAGCCACTTCCACCACCTCGTCATGACTATAGTGCACCAGAGCATCCTGCGCAAAGCCAGCCACTTCCACCACCTCGTCATGACTATAGTGCACCAGAGCATCCCGGGCAAAGCCAGCCACTTCCATCACCTCGTCCTGACTATAGTGCACCAGAACCGCAAGTCTCTACCCACCAAGGTGTTCAAAATATAAGTGAATACCTGCACACGTTAGGAAGATTTGTAACCTGTTATTATAACATGTATGCATGTTTAGATAGTTAGATTGTTGTTTATTAGTATAGTTAACTTGCACTAATGTAGCTGCGGTTACATTTTCTATATTTTGCCGAAGAAGGCACTTTTATAATGTTTATGGTGGTGCTAAAGCACAGTTGCATATGAGGTAAAATGCAAATTTAACAAAGTTAATGTTTAAGCTGCACTTTCATTTGCATATGAGGTAATATGCAAATAAAAAAAAATGGAAAAGGAAACATGACTGCACAAACCACAAATAAAGAATATAGCAGCCCTAAAAATACAGTAATCATAAAAGGGAAAGAAAGTAAGGAGTTTAGGTGCACTCTTATATTTAAATTACAAGCGGTCCAATATCAATACGAATAGCCAAAAAATATGGATAAAAAAGTCTACATTTTTATTAAGTATTAAAAGCAGGCAAAATATTAGAGTTAGGCAATAAATAATTAAGACAAAAAAAATCACAGTAATGTCTATTGCAGCTCATTCATATGCATGTAAATATCAAACAAGTGCCACCTATTACATGGTTATCGCTAAAAGGTCAAATGCTTGAAATGGTTTGCAGTCTAACACGCCATCTACACTAGTGAAACGTGGCTTACCCTGGGAAAATCAAATTAGTGACCTCACGGTTGCGCTTGGTCCCTCCGGACCCCTACCTCTCCCTCCCTGTACTTGTAGGATGAAAAAGTGTTCAGCGTTGCAATCAGGAATCAGAGCTGCTGTGAGAACATGTGAAGTCTGTCGGTGCACCGGAGACTCCATGCACCCCAGTTTTTGGCTATTCATATTGATATTGGACTGCTTGTAATTTAAATATAAGAGTGCACCTAAACTCCTTATTTTCTTTCCCTTTTTTGATATAAAAAAAAAAGTAAAGTTATTGTGTAAACTGCACTTTTCTTAATATTTCTTTCTACATTTCTAAACCATGTATAAAAAAAAAATACAAAACACTTTCACAAAGTGTAATTTGTTCATAAAAAATGACAAATGTGCTACAATGCATATCAGTATGTGCTACTACATATATTGGTAAAAAATAAAAACAATTTGCACTTTACCCAATACAAGTGTATTTATTCTAACGTAAATAATAAAGAAGGTTTACTGCATGGGTCTGGATCAGACGGCTCCTGGAGAACAGAGCCTACAATGTTCCATCTGATAAAAAACGCTCTTTCTGTATTTCACACATAGGGGTAGATCCAGACCTATGTTCCCTTTCCGTTTTAATGCGTAACGTATTTACGCTATCGCAATTACTACGCACTCCCCTAGGCACTCCCCTCGCTTGTACGTACTTTTGCCATTTTACGCTTGCCAAACCCTACCTTAAGTTTTCCAAGCGTAACTCTTGTCGGCCGTGATGGCTGCACGTACTTACATGCCTAAGAACACCCATACTGTACGATTTAAATACCTCACCCTGCCTCCGAAGCGTAATTGCGGGTGTCATATGGCTGACACGCTCCTTCGTCTGTAGTTACACTCCTGATATTAGGATGTTACGTACGTTCAGAGTTACATGCAGTAACATCTGCCGCGCGCATGCACAGTACATACAAAATAGCATTTTTACGTCTCCGGCTAGTGTAAATACGCTAGCGGACGTAGCTCTGGATCTGGGCCATATTATGTACAATACAGCAAACAGCTACAATATGAGGCACAAGCTTGATGTTGATGTCGTGGCGTTTCCTCAAACGACGCTAACATCCTTTCAAACGGCCAAACGTATGGGTGAAGCAGACTTGTTCCTGAGAAAGCTGATGGTGTTTCTGTGAGGCCCTTAATACCATCACTGAAAAGGGTAGGCTGCATCACCGATGATATGTACAGGGATCTCAACACCATTCACATACTTGGACCTCTGCAAAAAAATGAGTTTCCATATATAACAAGGATTGTAGTTACACATTTCACAATGCAACAATCACATACAATCCACACATACACTTAATCTTTACCCTGTCAAATTCTCAAACAATACACAAACATAGTCTGCATGGTTAAAAAAAACTCACATAAAAGCATCATAACAAAAACATATATATTTACCTCTCTTGGAAACAAGTATTCGCCTTTAATCTCCTCAGCAAGGTGGTAAAGATCGGAATTGGCCGACACTCGGGCGTCATGTGTATATCCAGGCCAGCTAATGAAGGCATTTGTGAAGCTGAAAAGAAATAAAATGTATTTAGAAAACATTCACAATACACATCATCATTCACAGTCACATTGAAAGAATGTTTACCAATAATTGTGGTTCACTACAGCCTGAGGGATGATAGAATGCCAGCCTTTTCCGGTTGTGGTAATCCGTGGGGATGTCCGCAAAAATCCGCAGGGTTGTCTGCTGGGGCTAAGATGGGGATGTGGGTCCCATCAATGGCTCCTGCACACTGCGGATATCCACGCCGCAGGAAGCCGGCAATCGTGTCATCCAAACGCTGTCCTTCTGGCAAACAAATGAAGCGATGCTAAAGTGCTTCATGCCTTTGTGACTTCACGCACAAGAAGGCAGACAGTAGAGATCTCCACTTTAAACGTGCCGGAGATGGTGCGGTATTCACCAGGGGTAGCTATCACCATACCACAATAGCTAGTCTCCTCCTTGGTGAAATTGGTGTTCTGAAGTTGGTCTTCTGTCTTGTAAGGTCCTGCACATACTGAAATGTCACATGTGACATGCGAAAGTGTGCCATCCACTGTTCATCCTCATTCTGGCCCACACTCTCCGGTCTGTGAGAGTAAGGCTGAACCTGATGTAGGCGCTGATGTAGGCTCCTGCGCAAATATTGGCATTGAGTTGTCTCCCTCTCTGCCATAAATTGCATCCTTCTCAAATTCAAATGACACTCTATAGTCTCACACAAATGTCAGCAGCTGCATAAGGCTCTGATTTGCTGTACTAAACAGCAACATACACCACAAAAACATAAAGTCTGGGCTACGCCCAAGTGAGTCTTCAGCCATTATGAAAAGCAATGCAGTGAAAATGGCCATCCACTACTGACATCATCATTGTGAGCAGAAAGTTAGGTCTCCTTTAAATGACTTCATATTTGTCAGCCAATGAAAGCTGCACTATGGATGATTGACAGTTGATTGCCGGGGCTGACACAGAAAAAACTAGTACAGTGTGAAAGGGTCCTAAACGAGAAATTCCTGTGTCGGAGATGAACTTAATAGGGGTTTATTTTATTTTACACGGATATTTCGCAGCGATCTAAAAGCATTGGGGCAGATCCAGAACTACGCATTTCCGCGAATTTACGTGTGGCGGAGACCTAAATTCGCAGATTTGTACTCACTGCGCATGCGCACCGCAGAAAATACGCACATTCACGTAGCGAATTTAAAACGTATGGGTAATTCACGTATTGCTAACGTAAATACTTACGTGTGGGCGTGCCAAATTTACGTTAGTGACCAATACGTGTGTTTTACGTGAAGTAGACGGGGGGTGGTATTTAAAGTGTACAGTATGGGCGTGCTAAGCTGCGTACGTTCGCGTAGTCTGTACGCCCGTTAGCGGACGTATGCTGTTACGTTAGGAAAAGTTAAGGTAGGGTTTGGGTCGCGTAATTTCCGAAAATACGTCCGTGCAAGGGGTGTGCCGTGGGGAGTGTATTGACCTTACGTGTACGAAAATACGCACCGCTTAAATACGTACGCACACATGTTGTTCTGGATCTACCCCATTATTAAGAAGATAAATGGGCCATAGGAAACTTACACTCACCCTGGCTACCATAACAGACCGCAGTTGACACACTCTGCACTGATTCCATGTCTATCCCTGAAGGCAAAATTATTAACATGATTTAACACATTTGTGTATATCAATATTCACATTGGTGTATTTATTTGTACTAGGTGCTGTATACTGGGACAAGAGCACTTAGTAAGTATATACCACACAACAGATGGAGTGGGCGTTACAATGGGCCTGATCCAGAGCTACGGCCGCCGTCGCTAGTATGTAAGGGCCTGATCCAGAGCTACGGCCTTCGTCGCTAGTACGGCGGCCGTAGCTGTAATGCGCATGCGCCGGGCAGATGTTGCCCGGCGTCACTATGGAAACGCCCGATCGTAGAGCGTCTATAGTAGCGCCGTAGGGACGCTGGAGGGGACGTCCCCCAGCGTCCCTACGCTGAAGTTAGTGTAGGGGGGCAGGTGGAGGGAGGGTAATGAGGCTGGGAGGGCGGCGTTAACGTACTAACGCCGCTGTCCCAGCGTATCAACTCTCCCTTACGCCGGCTGAAGTTAGGGTAGCCGTCAGCCGGCGTAAGGGAAAGTTAATATGCTCCTACAAGGGGGAGTGTCAGGCCAGAGCAGCGATGTTACGCTGAGCGCTACAGCGCTCAGTGTAACATCGTAGCTCTGGATCAGACCCTATGAGAGAACAGATCACCTATCTATCGCTACATACAAGGACATTGTTTATTCACTTCCAAAGTATCCATATTTTTAAACCTGTGGACTGCAATAATTCATATTTCTTCGAATACTCTGGAATCAAAACTAAATTGAGACAAGTGGAACTTTTTATATAATTTTATTAATTTGTTTTTTATTTTTCAGCTGTGCTTAGGCACATGCTGAATTGTTTTAACGTTATTGTGTACATTAAAATGTTTTGATACAATACTTATTACAAAGGTATCACTTGCTCATTCCCCTTTCCTAGCATCCATACAGGTTTTAGGATTTAAGCGCGGTGTATTACTATATATGTTTTGCCTTTTGTATGGGACACACCTAACCCATTTTCCACCTGCGATTATCCTATCCCTGCATGGTTTGTTTCTTTGCTAAATAAACCATCATATCGGTTTCTTTAAAGCTTATTTGCCTACAACTGTGCCAGCACTCATCATTATATATATTTTTAACAGATCACCTGTGCCCATATTACTACAGAAACAAGTAATAACTAATTGCTGCACAAAATAGTATGTAAAAACAAAAAGCAATTGGATCAGCACTGATAAGTGATAGATAGCAATTATTTGGAGTGAAATGTTCACTAGAGCCGCTCTAACAGAAAGGAAGTAGTGTAAACTCTCTCCAATAGTATATAACAAATAACATAAAAAAAACTGGAGCGCTAGGTACTGCTAAATAATAAATAAATAAGTAAAAGTTGAGAGATTACAAAATAGTATGTGCTCTTGTAAAACATATATAATAATATGTTCTGGAGGCCATATCTCCAGAAAGACATAAATACATTAGAGACTGTGCAAAGAAGGGCAACAAAAATGGTCCATGGCCTGTGTCACAAATCACACCAAGAAAGGCTAGAGGAACTAAACATGCATAGCTTGGAGCAGAGAAGGGAGAGGGGGATATAATAGCAGCTTTCAAATATATCAAGGGTTGTGACCAGCTAGAGGAGGGTGGCATTTTTCAAAGGAAGAGGTGTAATAGAACACGAGGGCATGGATATAAACTGGAGGGTGGTAGATTCAGAGGAAATGTGCGGAAAAATTACTTCACTGAAAGAGTGATAGATAAGTGGAATATTCTCCCATCTAAGGTGGTTAAGGCTAACACAGTAGAACAGTTTAAACATGCTTGGGATAAATATAAGGATATCCTAAATCTTAAACTAAATTGAAAGTAAATAGGGTCTAGGGTCAGTATAGTTTTAAATAAACAAATGGGCAGACTGAAAGGGCCATGTGGCTCTTATCTGCCGTCACTGTCTATGTTATTTGCACAGTTTCCACTCAAGCGTAACAAGCATAATTTCTTTAATTCATGTAAAGGAATAATGAATTCTTTATTTACCAGTATTATATAGTACTGTACAATTCATTAAAGTTTCAGATAAGTATTTATTAAAGTATACCACAAAAATGAATGCGTTAATGTAAAAACTGTGGTTTGTGTTAACCTCCTTTGTGTCATCATCTATAAATTCCCCTTCAATGGCAATTAAGTTACTGAGTGCTACAACAGGGTAATTCAGCATTACCCTGTTTATTGAAGGCATTCAGCTAACAGAGACTGGCATAATATAATTGTTCAAACCCATTCCCTTCCTTTTTGCCAAGGCCATAGTTTTGATCTTTGGACTTGTGCCCAGAAAAGAATTCCTATAATTACAGTAAAAATAGAATTTAACACCATTCTGTGCCTGTGTAATTCCTGGCCTGCATTTACATTAAGAGAAAAGCGTAACCTTGCTTATTGTAGTATGTGTGAGACATTTCTAGAACGCTGTACAGCACAGGAGTACCAGGCAGAGAGAAGAAATAACTGTGTGGTCAATTTATTAACAACAAAACTAAGACAGCAGCTCCACAGCTCATGACTATAGTGCACCAGAGCATCCTGGGCAAAGCCAGCCACTTCCACCACCTCGTCATGACTATAGTGCACCAGAGCATCCTGGGCAAAGCCAGTCACTTCCACCACCTCATCCTGACTATAGTGTTCCAGAACCGCAAGTCTCTACACACCAAGGTGTTCAAAATATAAGTGAATACCTGAACACGTTAGGAAGATTTGTAACCTGTTATTATAACGTGTATGCATGTTTAGATAGTTAGATTGTTGTTTATTAGTATAGTTAACTTGCACTATTGTAGCTGCAGTTACATTTTCTATATTTTGCCAAATGTGTGAGACATTTCTAGAACGCTGTACAGCACAGGAGTACCAGGCAGAGAGAAGAAATCTGTGTGGTCAATTTATTAACAACAAAACTATAACAGCAGCTCCACAGCTCTGTTTTTTTCCTAATCACTGTGAACCAAATCCAGGCTGATGCAAAATGCTATTTTTTACAAGGATTGGAAAGAATGCGGCACACACCGCAATACCAGGACACCTGATTCAAACTTCCATGCTGGAAGTCTTTCTGATGACATGGTGGGATGTGTAGGCAAGCTGGGAGGGGGGGTGAATTTAAATAGTCCAGCAAGTGCGTATTCCAGTCCATTCGCACTATCCAGACTTCCTCACGTCCACATTTTAAGTGAGTATGGTGCATAAATCTTATGTTAGGGTACACAATTTGCAAATCCGTGTGTGAGAGAGGAAGTCATTTTGCACGCTCAGAAGGCTGGATCCGGCTTTGGATCTCTGCTGCTGCTATCCTTGGAATTCTGAGCACTGTAGATGCAGAGATCCAGCCCTGTAGCACAAAACTTCCATAGTCGTACTGGGCCGTAGTCAGAGAACCGTTTTATAAAAGTACGCAATTATACGCGCACACGTAGCAAGGCAACACCCATGACACTCTCCTCACACTGACGGGTTGTCTATGACTTCCGAGTGCCATAGGGCACATTTATGTCTACGTGTGTGGTTACGGGCGTACGTCAAGGTACGAACGTGCATATCTATCTAACCGCGCCCTCAAATGCCCATTTAAATGCATCCCCCCGCCTTGTCTCACGTAATTTTTCAGGTACATATTTCAACCCCGCCCCTCCGTACATGTGTCCCCAAGTGCGATTCACATGTCCGTGCCTAAAGCGCTTACGTGCGTATATTTTACGTAACTTATGTAAATAAAGTTACTGCGCATGTACAGTTAAAATGAACCTAAAAATACGCACACAACTTTACGTGAAAACGGATCTGTGTATACGGCCCACTGACTCCAAGCCATATCTCCAATGATTCACATATGTCAGCAAAAAAAGGCCTGTTTGCTGCAATATTTAATGCATGGTAAAGCATGTTTCCATGTTTCCTTATCTTCAATTGGCCACTATGGACCTGATTCACACTTAAGAATCTTCTTAAAATAAGAACTTAAAGGACCGGATTCAGAGTATCGCATCCGTGTGAATTTCACACGGATGCGATGCTTTTTGACAGGTCTGCGCATGCGCTACATGCGGAAGGAAATGCAGTGGTGTCATTAAGCAAGTACTGTGTGTCCGGTTTTAATGGCTGCCCTTCATCTGATTTTCAACAAAGTTAAATAAAGTAAACATGTAGACATCATTATTTATTTGTACTAGCAGATGTAACAGGCCAGGAGAAAATGTATTTCCATATTCTTTCACTTTCCATTTGTACTATTTTTTTTTATTTTTTTACTTTTTGGTTTGTTTCAAAAAGAATAAAGAGGCAGATGTTTGTAGTAAGGTTGTGAATGTGGAAATCAGCCCAGTATAAATGGGTGCAGTAATTACTTTGTTGTATTTAATCAGCTGCTATGTACACACAGAGAAGGCTTGTTTATTCAGAAGCCAATGTTTAACCCTTTTTGTGTGCAATCAATATAATGCTGTCTCACTATCAATAATGGAGCTTAGCCTCAGCTGTTAAACTGATGCTTAGCAGTAGATATACAACATGTTGTTTGTGCAACAGTCAGTCAGACATCAAGAATTGCATTTATGTTACAGGAGGAATATGTAACATCCATCTTTCTTTAATCAATGAAGTTGGCAATAGACAAAGCTGTGAAGAGCAGACAGGTCAATAATTTACGAAGCTGTGATGACTTATTAGGGTTGGTGGGTTCCAAAAATGAATGGGTAAGTAAGCTGATCGGTATACTTATCCATTTTAATATTTTTTTTTAAATGGCTGTTTTTTTTAAATAGAGACAGCCAAAAATGACGATTCTTCTGTTTCCAGCCTCCATTTGTGCCCCTTTTGTGTGTCCAGCCACCATTTGTCCCCCTTCTGTGTCCAGCCACCATTTGTCCCCCTTCTCTTTCCAGCCTCCATTTGTGCCTTTCCTGTGTTCAGCCTCCATTTCTGCCCCTTCTCCATATCCAGCCTCCATTTGTGACCCTTCTGTGTGTCAAGCTTCCATTTGTGTCCTTTCTAAGTGTAGAGCCATCATTTCTGCCCCTAATGTGTCCAGCCTCTATTTCTGCCCCTTCTGTGTGTCCAGCCTCCATTTGTGCCACTTCTGCCTCTCTGGCCTCTATTTCTACCAATTCTGCATATCCAGATTCCATTTCTACCCCGGCTATGTTTCCAGCCACCATTTCTGCCTCTTCTATGTCCAGCCTCCATTTGTGTCCCTTCTGCCTCTCCAGCCTCTGTTTCTGCTTCTTCTGTGCATCAATCCTATATTTGTGCCCCTTCTGTGTGTCCAGCATATATTAGTGCCCCTTCAGTATGTCCAGCATACATTTGTGCCCCTTCTTCCTCTCTAGCCTCTATTTATGCCCCTTCTGCATAGCCAGACTCCATTTGTGCCCCTTCTATATGTCCAGCCACCATTTCTGCCCCTTCTGTGTCCAGGCTTTGTGTCCCTTTTGCCTCTCCAGTCTCTGTTTCTGCCCCTTCTGTGTGTTAATCCTATATTTGTGCCCCTTCTGTGTGTCCAGCATATGTTTGTGCCCCGTCAACATGTCCAGCCTCCAATTTTGCCCCCTCTGTGTCCAACTTCCATTTGTCCCCCTTCTGTGTCCAGCCTCGGGTGTGGGTCCCCTATTTCAATAGGGCCGTTTTCTCCCAGCCAGTTGCGAACTGGCTGGGATTTTGATTGCATATTCCTTCGATGAGGCATAGCAATCGATCCACGGAGCACTGAGCTTTCGGTGCTCCGAAAGGTAAGAGAAAATAGACCCAGCTTTAGTGGTATTTTTTTTATTATTTGGGGTATTAAATGTAAATATTTTATTGTATATAGGGGTATTCAATGTGATTATTTATTTATTATTTGGGGTATTAAATGTAAAAAAATTTTGTATATAGGGGTATTCAATGTCATTATTTCTTTATTATTTGGGGTATTAAATGTAAATATTTTTTTGTATATAAGGATATTCAATGTCATTATTTCTTTATTATTTGGGGTATTAAATGTAAAAAATGTTTGTATATAGGGGTATTTAATGTCATTATTTCTTTATTATTCGGGGTATTAAATGCCATTTTTTTTTGTATTTAGGGGTATTCAATTTCATTATTTTTTTACTAGGGGAGCATTAAGTGTTAAGTATTTTTTTATGTTATGGGCTGGCCCTATATTTTATTTATTAGCTAGGAGGGGCATAACTTTGTGTTTTGTTGCACAGGATGTTCCAGGAGTCTCCGGGATAACCAGCAACTATATTTTAGATACTGGCATGTCTAAGACCGAAAGGAGAAAGGGGAGGCGATAGAGGGTTTGTATTTTGGAGTGGCAACCAAAAACAGGAAGGAGTGGGGAAAATAGACTGGCAATGGACATAGATCGTGAAGTGCTCCCCGCAGACAAGGCTAGTGATTGGCTGTATCTGGAAAGATAGGGATGGACTCAATATGAATCCTCTTTGGTGCTTTGTGACTTGTAGATGATGGGGAACTTAAAATAGTCCTGGAGAAAAATCTGCAGGAGGCCACAGGTAGCCGGGATCCACTATGGACAGGTTAAGAGAAAAGTAAGCAGGATTAGCATGGAATGAAGAGCACTGAAGAGCAGTGCATGCAGGTCCACCGGCAGAAATTTTGTGGCACATCTGCAGCGCCCCGTCCCTGTGTGACATCAAATTAACAGCGGGCCCGCTAATGTACAGCCCTAAGCAGCAGTTTCTTAATGGTCAATTTCATATAAGTACTCGTTCCTAATTGGATTGCTGCGGGCTGTAGGGACGGGCTTGGGTAGGCTGATGAAGGTTAGGGATAGGCTATGTGAATGGAGGGTTAGGGTTAAGCTAATAGAAGGGGATGGTTAGGCTGCGGGACATGGAGAGTTAATGCAATAGCAGAGGAGGGTTAGGGGGAGAATTGGGGTTAGGGGAAATTCTTACCTGTTGCCATTGGAACCATCGAATGCTGGTTGCTCACAGTGTCCACGCTGCCTTAACTAAATCCCTGTAGCCGAGGCTGGTTTGCCAGAAAACATTGTGTCGCAAACTCGCACATGGTACCGGCAAACTGGTGTGGGTCTGCGGAAAGAACGGCCCTATTTCGATAGGGCCGATTCCTCCCAGTCAGTTTCGAAATGGTTGGGATTTTGATTGTATAGGCTTCGATGAGGCATTGCAATCGATCCACGGAGCACTGAGCTTTCGGTGCTGCGAAAGGTAAGAGAAAATAGACCCAGCTTTAGTGGTATTTTTTTATTATTTGGGGTATTAAATGTAAATATTTTATTGTATATAGGGGTATTCAATGTAATTATTTATATATTATTTGAGGTATTAAATGTCAATTTTTTTGTATATAGCGGTATTCAATGTCATTATTTTTTTATTATTTGGGGTATTAAATGTAAATATTTTTTGTATATAAGGTTATTCAATGTCATTATTTCTTTATTATTTGGGGTATTAAATGCAATTTTTTTTTGTATATAGGGGTATTCAATGTCATTATCTTTTTAATAGGGGAGCATCAAATGTTAAGTATTTTTTTATGTTAGGGGCTGGCCCTATATTTTATTTATTAGCTAGGAGGGGCATAACTTTGTGTTTTGTTGCACAGGATGACAGGGCGTGCTGGCACTTGTGGTTCTCCAAGCGTTAGCATGCCCTGCCATCCTTGGGCATGCTGATGCTTGTAGCACTACAAAAAAAAGCCACTAAAACCCAGGAAATTCAATGGTGATGTGAAAGGGTCAGACCCAGGAATTTCCCAGGCTTTTGTGCGCTTAAAAGTGACTTTTTTTTACCCGGCATCTCGTCCCGGGTTTTTCTGACTTGGTGATGTGAAAGCAGCTTAATTCTTTCCTTACTTCCTGCTGGGATAAGTGAACATGTATGGATATACATTGTTTTTCACTTGACTACTAAAGCTGGCCATACACTGATCCCAGCATGAGTTGGCCTGAAAAATATACAGATTTTCCACTCTGGAAATGTCCTGATATCAGTGCCACTCACCTCTCCTGCTGCGGCCGATAATCCTGGCTGAAGAGGGATGTCCAGCTGATTGGCTGCATGGACCTCCTGCCAATTTCAGCATTCCTGTGCAGGTATCCGATTGGCTGGCTGGTTGCAAAAAAAATAAAAAATAGATAAAATCTGGTGTGTGGACATTTTCCAATTATCGGACTTGCACCTCCACCTCCTTTCCATTGTTTCCCCATCTTTCTTTCCCCATCATAATTATTGACAAACGGTAAAAGTAATATATCTTTTCCAGAATGCAGGGCTTTCACTACTTTATTTCTGCTGTACTTGCCAATAATTATGGAGTCGGAAATATGAGGAAACAATAGCCAGAATGTTGAGGTGCAGGTTTGATAATGCCACACATTAGGATATATCAGGGACTTGGGTTTGATAATTTTTAAATGTGATCAAAGATCCAATTATCAGACCCATTTGTTTTATCGCCATTAAGGGGGACAAGATCATGACTACAGCAATTTTTGGTCCAATTACCAGATAATTGGATGATTGCACCAATAATTAGTCTAGTGTATGGTCAGCTTAACTCTCCTTCAATTTAGAGATAAAAAGGACCTGATTCAGATATTGAAAATAAGAGAGAAAAGTTACTCCTGGGCAAAACCATAGTGATTTCAGGGGGATTCAAGTTAATTGTATAGTTTGCATGCAGGGATATATCTTTGAATTGCTTACTGCATACAGATACTGACCAGCTTTACTATTACACTGCTATTAAGACTTGGGTCAGGAAACACCACCTCTCTACTGTTACTGCAACAGATGAAATATGACTCCCCTGAAATCAACATGGTTTAGCCCAGGAGTAACTTTCCTCTCTTATTTTCAGTCTCTGAATCAGGTCCAAGCACAGGGCCGTATTCACAGATCCGCTTTCATGTGGAGTTGCGTGCATATTTTTAGGTACGGTATAAGTGCACATGTGTAGTAACTTTGCGCAAGTAACATAGAATATACACACGTAAGTGTTTTAGGCACACACATGTGTATCGCACTTGGGGACATATGTACGGAGGGGCGGGGTTAAAATACGTACCT
>WWET01000575.1:350211-361549 GCA_011038615.1 Limnodynastes dumerilii | reverse complement strand
TGCAGACTTAAAGTGGTCTTTGAGGGCGCGGTTACATAGAATCGCACGTACGTGATACATATACGCACGTAAAGTTAGAGATGGTCTATGGAGGCGTGTGTCTACAATTGCACGGCCGTGAGAGGGGAGTGTCATGGGTGTTGGTGGGTGTTGCCTTGCTACGTGCGTGCGTATAATTGCGCACATTTAAAAAACGGATCCATGAATACGGCCCACAGTTTCTAACCATATGGAATATTTATATTTGGTGAATATATTTGCTAGCTATTTAGATGATGACATTCTGGAAATGTGCTAGCTTAATTTATAAATCTAAATGCATTTACATTTCGTCTAACCCTATAATATCTATTTGGCTAAGTAAAGTGTTGCTTACTTTAATGCTAATACCCAGTTATCATCACATAAAATGAGTAAATGCAGTTATATGCTATAGCATATCCTTAATGCAAATTGTAGTGGGTATAAATGGAATGTTTCCACAGGGAAGCCTATATTTTGTTTAATAATAAATATCTAAAGTACATTTGCTTAATACATCTTTCAGAGAGTAATGTGGTTGAATACTATTAGTACACTAGTAGTAAAAATGTATGTTATCAAGTGAACACTACTTGGTGCAAAATTCATTACAGCTTTGTAAAGTAATCTAGTAAAACAGATTGATCAATCAGCACAATATGTAACAACGTTATGGTAAGAAAGCAATTTAATGGCAATGTATAATGCAAAACCTAGAATGTAATGTATCCCATTTAAGCCACATTTGTTATATTCAAAATGTTGTTCTATTAGCAGTATTGTAGAAGCCAACTCTGTAAATACTTACAACCAAGAATGATGCAACTGGCACCTAAACTGGCAACTAAAATTCCATTATGGGTAAGCATTCATTCTGATTAATATCTGGCATTTGACCCACATTGATAACTAGGGGCTGTATTCACAGATGCGTGTGTATAAAGTATGCAAATATACACACCTACGTTGCAAAGCAATTCCCATGACACTCCCCTCTCTCGGACGGGTATTCGGTGACTTCTACCTCCATAGGGCACACTTAAGTCTACGTGTGTACTTACACGCAGATATTACTCACATACATGTGTATTTATCTAACCGTGCCCTCAAATGCCCATTTAAATGCTTCTCCCCGCCCACTTTCATGTAATTTCTTTGGTGTATTTTTCAAAATGTCTGATTACATTGTAAACATCTTACCAAACAGTGCGTCCATCTTGACATGTAAGGCACTAGTGACATGTGACACATCATTATTCAAGTCAAACACTCCCATCACAGTCACACACATAACTACTTAAAGCATAGCCACATAAATCACTTATGTCAGTAGCTGGCTGACACATTAAGCCCCCACACACAGTTAATTTACTACATTGCTGTAAGTCAGTGTTCATACATATTACATATTTATTTCAAGCTCTTGTTACACAAAAATTTGGAGCTTAAGCATTCAAAAAGGACACAGTCATGTTAGGTAGCAATTAACCATTGTAATAAACTACAGTAATGATGCTGTAGCAATGCATTAGTCTACGTGATTTCCAGACACTTAGGTAATGATATGAGAACTCATTGACCCTTTATAGATATTGGCAGAAGCAAAAAAACAAAAACTAATAGAATTTACATAATGAAAAACAGGATTACATTCCTCTGGATTTGAGATGCTACAATGTGTCCAGTTTTCCTATAGGAAATCTTTTGGAGTACAATGAGTTTAAATATTTGCAAATATGGCGTAGATGAATTTCTCTAAACTCTCTGGGCCGGATTCACAACCTTTAAAGACCGCATGTATGCAATCTACGTAACAAAACGCTACGTAGATAGCATAAAATAGTTACTACGCATGCGTAGTAGCTAGAATCGTAAAATGAGGACCGTATGATAAAAATTACGGGGTTGTGAATCTGGCCCTCTCTCTTCAAGTTAATCATCAAATATTACTTGACTGAAAATGCTACACATTGTTGTGATTACTTTGAGGCTGCCTGTACAGTAAGATTTAGGATGGAGCAAATTAAAGAAAATATATAAAGCAGTCTAAGTTCTTGTATTTACCTTGTTGTTATTATGCATAAAAGTTATAATATTTGTCCAAAAGGGCACTGTCCTCCAAATATTTAGGTAATTTTACAAGGCCTAACAGTTGGCTTATTTCAGTAATTACTAGACCAGTTGTTCCCCAGTTGTGCACTCTGTGGTGTCATGGTACACTCAAAGGGATGCAGCGATATCAGGGCCAGTCAGATTATGGCAGCTGCAGGGAGAGAGGTTGTGCCAGAATGACATGTCACCCTCCCTCCCTGCAACTTCAATGCACTGACCAGCAACTAACTCACATAGGAGCTACAGGGAGAGATATTTAAGTGTGCCTCAAATGAAGAATGTTTTGGAACCGCTGTACTAGACCAATTACTGTAAATGCCACAAAATAAATTAAATAAGTTAATGACATGGGTATATTTTTATTTAATTTGTTCAAAAAGCATCAAAATTTTCAGAACTTATAAACAAATCTGTTTTCCGTTAGCTATGACTGTAGCTTGAGTCTACTGCACATCTGCACTTCTTTTTAGTTTCTGTCGTCTTTTTTTTTAACATAGAGATATGATTTATTAAACTTTATTGTAGTCTTAAATTTTCCAAACTCCCATAGGACAGAAATTTTTAACTATTAAAAACTGCAAAAAAGCTGAAAATAATTTTAAATTCTTCAAAAAGTACCTAAGTGTATACTGCCAAGAAAAGTTCATTGTAATTAAAGGGATAATCATGTGCAGGTACAAATACGAGTATAAAGAACAGAACATTATGCAAATTATAGGAAGTATATTTATTTATTTATATATTATTGCCTAGTTAGGGCACTTAAAATTACATCTATCTTGTATAATAATAATTCAGTAAGAGGTGTCTACAATGGCCCTTGACACAATATAATTTTAAGTGGTCCTATAGTGTATAGTTAGTGTGTAATGTGCTTTATGTAAAAGAAATAGGGGCTGATTCAGAGTTACACTTACACCTTTTTTTAGGTGCAAGTGTAGACCTGAGCAGTACCATGTTGAATTGCAAGGGGAGGCAGATTTAAATTGTAAAACCAGAATTTAAATTAGAAGGTGAAGTTTCTCTCTATTTTATAGAATAAACATAAAGCTATGCAGTATTGTAGTTCTATGTGTAAAAGTAATGTATTTTCCCTGCATGCAATTTTTTTTAAAATTAATTAACACCCCTTACTTTGAAAAATGGTTTAGCCAAGCTGTACACTTGCACCTAAAAACATGTGTAAGTGCAACTCTGAATCAGCCCCATAGTCACAGATAGTTGAAAATTTTATTTGCTTTTAAATCACATTTTATTTCCAGTTGGGAATGTCCATTACACAGCTTTGAAAAAACAAAAATTTTCACATACCCAAGAAAATGTTAACAGCTTACAAATCAATGTATAGGGTAAGTAACAAATTTATTCTATTTTAGATTCTTCTTTACACAAAAACAAGATTAGAGGGCTGAATCAAGGCTGTGAGCCATTTCATTGCAGATGCAAGCAAAATGAATAACTGAGGCCATAGTCACAGTCAAATGCTTTGTTTTAGAAAGTCCATTCAGCTTTCATTGCCTGAGGGGGTGAATTAAAATATATCATAAATGTTTGTTTCATCATTAACGATGACACATTATTAGATACCCTGTTCTATTAATAATATTGGCCAAATCTGACCTGGAGAGTGATTTTCTGGCTATAGCTGCTCCCAGTATGACTGCTCCGCATGACTAGAATTTACCTCAGGCAGCTAAAGCAAAATGGGGGCAAAATATTTTTTATTAAAAATTAAATTGCAGAAGCCCTAAATCGCTAAATGTGCACTAAAGCGCTAAATGTTGTGTACCCAACAATATTTAAGAAGAGCGAACACAATGCTGGCTTTCCAAACACTGGAAGTGTTTACCCTTTCAAAGGACATGAATATAATATATATAAATTACAGCTTTCGAAGGTCAACACCTCTGACATAAATCTATTTTCAGGATTGCCAGCTTTCTAGTGCACTGTTGTACTATGGGGATAAAGTAATAAGAAAACAGCAATAAACTTAGCTCCTGACAGCTGTAACCTCTGCTGGCAGTACGAGGTCACTGGGAAGATTTGTATCAGAAACATCATTTCACATTAGTTACAATATCACCAATCATACATATTAGCAGAACAACGTGTATTGGAAATATAAGTGATTATAAGTGATTAAATGATAAAACCTTGTAATTAATGTTAAAATACTTTGGTTTAGTATTACATACACATAACCATTATTCCTATGTTAAGTGAGTCAAAATTCAAGGTTTGAGGGTAGCAGTGATATCATCTGATTAGATCATAATTTTGATACATTGTCTCTAGTCAGAATAATATAGTGTGACATGAATACCGTAATTGAAGGTCAACTAACCCACTGAAAGTACATTTTAGAAGGAAGAGCCTATTTTGTGGCTGATACATTTTGCATTAATGTTAATTGTAATAATGGCAATTTAAAGTCAAGATGACTTTTTCTTATTATACTATGTTCCCTGTTTCTGCATTGGTTCCCTGAAGACAAAATAGCATGGGTCTTACTTTCTAGCTCATAAAATAATTATCTTTTATAATTTGAGACCCAAATGCATTATTAGAGCTGACAGGCCTCCATTGTCCCATGTATGCTTGTCCAATCTTGTCTGAGTGAGGCCATTTAGTCACATTAGACCTACTTAGCCAAGGTTGTATGAATAACTAGAAATCAGCTGAGCACAGACATGAAATTCCATACTGTATATTTTGTGGTTGTGTATATTTTTTAGATAGTTCGGTTTTATTATATATTACAGTTTTAAGATGTATATCCTATAACAACGGGGTAAGGAGGGGCAAGATTTATTTTTTAGGTCCCAAATGACTACATGTGGCCCCCCTTTTTTATGTCTCTCAGGTCACAAGGGCTTGACACAACTTGTAATCCCTCCAAATATTCCTCTGCTCCATGGTTTTTCACCTACGTTTTTGTGGAGTGAGCCACTGTTCCTACACCATGGTATTGCTCACTGCGTCAAATAATTCTCTAATGATAGATATATAAGTGACCCCGGGCCATATTCACAGATACAGTTTTGTGTCGGATTGTGTGCGTATTTTTAGGAGCGGATTAACTACAATGCGTAGTAACTTTGGATGCGGTGCAGCCAGGGCCAGTACTGGGTCTCTGGACACCCTAGGCAAAGTTTCTGCCTGTCATCCCCTCACACATCCACTAGCCACATCTCATTACTTACTTTTACTTACTAATAGGCACATTACATTATTACACAGTACTAAGCAGGAGCCACAGGTGATGACCTGCAGCACTTATTTTACCTGCTCAGCGGTTATTTCCTAGGGGTAAGCGCCATTGCAGGAGAATAGCTGAGCTGCAGCTTGTGTATTTCACTGTGGCTCTCAACATTAGGGTCCCTGAGCCTCTCTTTGCCACAACTCCCAAGATCCGTTGCCCAAAGCAGCTGCATAAAGCTGCCTAATGGTAATGCTGGGCCTGGTACAGCATATAGGTGGTTAACCTTTGTTAGGCTTTCATGGAAGCCTGTGTCTAATGTGAAACAGTGTTGGGAGACATTTCCAATGCATGTCTATCTGTGTAAACAAGCCATGATCATTTTAATGACTTGCAGAATAAATGTATTGTTTTAAGACTTTGTGCACATGGTTTTAATTAGTAAATTCTATTTTCCCTTTATTTCTTGGGAAAATACACAATAATTCTTTGGAAATTGCATGTTGTGCAGATGGCTAAATATCCATAGTGAATGACAATAAACGAACAGGCAAATCATCATGGTCTGCTTTCCCCTGGCTTTTCCCAGGCTTAGTCAGTGTTACAGGGTATAGTATGGATTTGTATGGGTTTTTTTGGTATATGTTTGGATCTAGATTTATAAAGCATGGTAAGTAAGTAAGTAAGTAAGAGTTAGTCTGTAGTTGAATAGAGGAAAATGTTACCTGACAACACTGACACAGGGGGACAGAAATCCCTGTCCTGCTACCTCCTGCTTGTTCACTTCTAGCATACCCACCAACATGACCCATTCCATTAGATACAAATGTATCTGCTTCTGAGCTTCAAACTGTCAGTTACTATGGTAACCACCTTTTTTTAAAAGGAAAATGTTTTCAGTTAATTAAAACCAGGTGTGACAGGTGGATTCTGTACCCATGGATTGGGAAAATAAAGTGGCCCTGGAAAAAAATCTGGAAGAGGCCTCCTGTGAGTGAGACCAAATAAACTCTAGGAGGGGCTAACCAGAAATTAGGCAGGGCAAGCACAGTTATATTAGTCCCTTAGCCCCTGCCCTAAACTATAAATTGTTAAACATCCAACGGGCAGCACCCCGAGTATTTGTAGATAAACTGTTAACTAGGTCTTGTATTGGAGGTACCAAGAGTGTGGGAAACCAGTGAGTGTATATCATATATGTGAGACCACCTTTACTGGAGCTTTGTATGAGTTTATTCTTTAACTGTTTGTCTTTTCATCTAAAAATTGAGTGTTTCTATATAGCACATGGCTGGCGATGATTTATGATTGGATATGTTTTATGGTATTATGATTTAATTTAATAAAGATATATTATCATATTGTAATAACTGGGGCAACTTTGATTATTTCATTTGTGCATTTTATATTTGGTGTCTAATATAGCGCTTACTGTTTTTTTTCTATAATATATCTCTCTCACACACACAATGCACCCCATATACATAAACACACACAGTGCACTCCATATACACACCACAAAGTGCACTTCATCTACATATACACACACAAACACAGTGCCCTCCATATACATATATACACACACAGTGCACTCAATACACACACAAACACTTACACACACAGTGCACTCCCCCCCCCACACACACACAGTGCACTCCTTATACATATACACACACACAAACACAGTGCACTCCATATACATATACACACACACACAGTGCACCCCACATACATAAACACACACACAGTGCACGCTATATAGATGTACACACTTAGTGCACTCCATATACATAAACTCACACACAGTGCACTTCATACACATACACACAAACACACACAGTGCACTCCATATATATACACACACATAGTGCACCCCACATACATATACACACACAGTGCACCCCATATAGACATATACACTCACAGTGCACTCCATATACAAAAAAATCAGCAATAGTTCCCCCTCCCCCTCTGTATATACACACACACTGCACTCTAGATAAATACACATAGTGCATCCCATATACATACACACACACATACAAACATGTTTATAGATCCCGGAGGGAAGCCATAGATGCATGCAGGGGCGGGGTTTAACGGTGCAATTTATGCAAATTGTATCATTAAGCCCTGTGCCTGACTATCAATTACCCCTTTGGGGGTTTCATAGGGATAGGGGTGGGGCTTGATGACGCAATTTGTATCATTAAGTCCCTCCCTATCCCTAGCAACACTAGTAAACTAGTGTTGCCAGGCAGGTGGGCAGGACTTGAGGCCGTGGTTTCATGGAAAACATGAGCCTCAAGTCCCTTGCGGGAGATTTGCTGGGTCTCCCGGGATACCGGGAGAACTGCCTGAATTTCGTGAGTCTCCCAGACATTCTGGGTGTGAGGGTATTTTCACATAACTGGACTCTGTACCACCACCTCCTTGCCAGAGCCTCACCATCTCTCTGACTCCATAGTCATCAGCAAGTATATCTGTAATACAGTAATGGAAGCTCTGCCTTCTGCATGGCTGCACAGTCAGGGGGGCAGAGCTTCCATTACTCTGTTACTGCTGACCATGCAGATCATTATGGTGGCAGGGAGATTGGGAAACTCCGGCCCGGAGGTGGAGGAGTCACAAACTGGGGGCAGATCTCTCTCAAACATCTGTACATGTAGAGAAAGCGTCCACTACATAACTCAGAGCAGCCAATCAGACTCTTGCTTTGTACAGACACAACCCTAAGCAATGGTGCCCCATTATTATACAGTGTTTATCTATTCCAATGTGTTAGGACTCATGATTAGTCAACAAGGCAGTAAATGACTTTCTAGAGACCATATATGTGAGACCACCTTTACTGGAGCATTGTATGAATTTATCCTTCTACTGTTTGTCTTTTCATCTACAGATTGAGTGTTTCTAGTGTTTCTATATATTACAGTACAAGACTGTCAATATTTTATGAGTGGATATGTTTTGTGGTATTATGATTTAATTTAATAAAGATATATTATCATATTGTAATAACTGGGGCAACTTGAATTTTTTTCATTTGTGCACTGCATTTTATATTTGGTGTCTAATATAGCGCTTACAGTTTTTTTCTATAATATATCTCTCTCACACACACAGTGTACCTCACATACATAAACACACCATACAATGCACCCAATATAGATATATACACACACAGTGCACTCCATATACATATACACACACACAGTGCACCCCACATACATATACACACGCACACACAATGCAACCCACATACATATACACACACAGTGCACCCCACATATATATACACGCACACACAATGCACCCCACATACATATATACAAACACAGTGCACCCCACATATATATATATACACACACAGTGCACCCCATGTAGATATATACACACAGTGCACTCCATATACATATACACACACACAGTGCACTCCATATGCATATACAAATACAGTGAACCCCATATAGATATACACTCACAGTGCATTCCATATACATATACACACACACACAAAGCGCACCCCATATATATATATATATACACACACACACACTCACAGTGCACTCCATATACATATACACACACACACACACACACACACAATGTGATGCAAAATACATGAACTATATGCATAAATTAAACCTACCTTACACTGGATTTTGATGGACTCATTTCCTACTCCTGTCGCATCTGGTCTGCAATCCTGGGACAGCACAATTCCCCTGCAATACAGAAAAGAAGCACAGACCATGACTGACACTCACACTCCCACAACTACACATAACTGTTGCACACACAAATACACATAACTACTGTCACATACATACAAATACACATAACTATTGTCACATACAGAAATACACATAACTATTGTCACACACACAAATACACATAACTATCTATCTACTAAATACATTCATATTCTCTTGATTCTCCTATCACTGTATCCCTTCTCTATCCCAGCACCCTCTCTCTGCATTCCCTGTCATCTTCCCCATCCCTCTTCCCAGTCACTGCCCTGTCCCTGTATCCCTTCTCTATTCCAGCCCCTTCGCTCTAATCCCTCTAATCTCCCCCATCCCCATCTCTCTCTAGCTCTCTAATTGTCACTGATTGAAATGCCTATGAACAGCATACATGTCATAGGTGGACCATAGATGTCAATCAATGACAATCTTGCTATTGCACGCCACAACCCCTGCAATATAATGCCGGCTGCCGCTACTATTTTCATACAGTGCAGTGACGTGACAGGCCCATGATGGGCCCCCACCCCCTCCCCCGACAGCTCTGTATATATACACACACACTGCACTCCAGATAAATAAACATAGTGCATCCCATATACACACACACACACACACACACATATATTGTACGCGACACACACACACAGTGCACTCCAAACAAACATATATACTCACACACACAATGCACTCCATACACACACACACACACACACAGTGCACTCCAAACACACAATGCATTACATACACACACATACACACAAAACACTATATACACTTACATGCACAGCACACTCCATACATACACATAATCACACAGTGCAACCCAGAGATACATATATACCTTGTGAGCGGGAAGGGATGTTTAGCAATGATTTCACACCAACTCCAGGTATTGTGGTGCAACTGACCTCAGCCAGTTTTATTCAGCAGAGCCAAAACAAAACAAAAATGTAAAATAAATACCTTGCCTGTCCGGCACTAACTATACTTGAGTCACACCTGACTATCGCTATACAAAATAGTAGTTTGCAACACCAGCAATCACAGAGATGACAGATTCTCTCACACACAGACTGTGCAGTCCTTCCCTGGATAGTGAGAGTGTCTCCTTATCCTAGCAGGCCTTTTACCCTGGCTAACAGGTGTCAGCCCTAATCAGTCTGGCAGTAGCCAGGCAGTCCAAAAGACCCGGACTGGGCCTAATGGATGATGGACCCTCCCTCTCTTCCACCATCCACACCAGGTACCCATAACCAGCTTTTAACAAAAGCTGTTGAATTATTGCAAGTGTTTCCCAACCTGAAAACACACAAACATTTCCCCTGGGGCTTACAACACACAGGCCAGTAATCTTGGAGAAATATACCTCCCTTCAAACACCAATCCAGTGACCCTGTCACAATATACACACACACACACACACAGACACACACACAGAAAGCACTGCATAAACACATACAGTCACATGCACAGTACACTCCATACATACACATACAGTGCAACCCAGATATACACACACAAAGCACTGCATAAACACATACGCTCACATGCACAGTACACTTTATGCATACATATACACACAGTGCAAGCCAGATATACGCACACACACACACAAAGCACTGAATAAACACATACACTCACGTGCACAGTACACTCTATGCATACACATATACACACAGTGCAATCCAGATACACACACACACACACACACACACAAAGCACTGCATAAACACATACACTCACATGCACAGTACACTTTATGCATACATATACACACAGTGCAAGCCAGATATACGCACACACACACACAAAGCACTGAATAAACACATACACTCACGTGCACAGTACACTCTATGCATACACATATACACACAGTGCAATCCAGATACACACACACACACACACACACACAAAGCACTGCATAAACACATACGCTCACATGCACAGTACACTTTATGCATACATATACACACAGTGCAAGCCAGATATACGCACACACACACACAAAGCACTGAATAAACACATACACTCACATACACAGTACACTCCATACATACACACACAGTGCAACCTAGATATACACATACACTCACACACACAAAGCACTGCATAAACACATACGCTCACATGCACAGTACACTTTATGCATACATATACACACAGTGCAAGCCAGATATACGCACACACACACACAAAGCACTGAATAAACACATACACTCACATACACAGTACACTCCATACATACACA
>WWET01000575.1:331927-346696 GCA_011038615.1 Limnodynastes dumerilii | reverse complement strand
GTCGGATGACGACAGGGCAGCCCCGGGAAATTCAGAGCCCCGGGTCTGCCGTGGGGGTCTGCAGTGTGAAACAGGGTCTGTAACCCTGGGATCCTCTGCTGCCCTGGCAATATCCCGGGTCTGTGAACCCGGGATATTGCCGGGGTGGTGATGTGAAAGGGGTATTAGGTGCATATTTCTAAGAATGTACCTACTGCACATGGAGTAGTTTAGTAGGAAAGGGGCGTGCTAATGCCACCTCGGGGAGGAAGTGGTTAGAAGTGGGAGGGGGGAGGGATTTAGATTAGCTGGGAGGGTGGAGCAGAGGTATTGTCCATGCGCAGTTTCCTTCTTAAGAAAGAAACTACGCACGGTTTGTTAAGGCAGCCCTATAGCACTCTTAAGTGCCAGCCATAAGGTACCTAAAAACGGAGGGTGGGTTAGGGGCAGGACGGGTGAGTTAGTTGCGAATCTGTCCGCATATAACTCACTTTTAGGTGTGAATCCGTTCCACTGTCAGGATAATAGGGGCTGGAACCAGAGGTCATTAGATTCCTCAGGCCCTTAGATTCAGCAGTCACACAGCTAAGAGGGAGAGAGGGTATAATAATGCTTTTATTGCAACACAAAACAATACAGATGATAACTAGACAATATAAGCAGTAAACTCTATGGGGCTGATCCAGCCCTACGCTGCCCAGTGGTAATACGCCGGACATAAGCGTAAGATAGGTAAAAAAGTAGTGGATCGGGCGTCCGTAGCAGCAGCGTAGTAACGCTGGAGGAGGCGTTCCCCTCCGTTACTACAATGCAGTTAATGCAGGTAGGCGGGGGAGGGAGGGTAATGAGGCTGGGAGCATATTAACACTCGCTTACGCCGGCTGAAGTTAAGGTAGCCTTCAGCCGGTGTAAGCGAGTGTTAATACGCTGGGGCAAGGGGGAGTGTCGAGGGAGTGCAGCGATAGTACGCTGAGCGTTAGACAATCGTAGCTCTGGATCAGGCCCTATATCACAAAATACGCAAAACACACCAGTAACTGTACCAGTCCCTGTAAAGTTCCCCTGAGAGTCTTTAGGCAGCAGTAAAGTCCATACAGTCACACCAGAGAGTCCTGGGGGGTCATGGGACCCTAAGATGCTCACTGACCAATGTCCACACTCCAGCTGCAGACTCCTGTCTGGGTAAATGTCTTAAGGATCCCAGATGCTCGGCCAGTGCTCTGTGGTGGGTTTTCTGCTTTTGACAGGTTCTCCAAATACTGCAGCATCAGCAAGCCTCTCCTGATGGAGGGAAGTCTGTGGAAAGTCCTCAACGCCAGTCAGAATCACCCAGCTCCCCTCCACAGACAAGACGCCCTCCCAATGATGTCCCTGAGGTGACAGCTGGCTTTTAACTGAAGGAGCTTCCTGTAGAGACAGGAGGGGGGGATGAGAGGTGAAGATGCACCCGCCCCTCACCTGTATTTTGCAGATAGACACTGGGATTGTCTGGCAATAGATATGGACAAATCACAACACACACTATAACCTATAAACTACTCTTTTAAGTCTGCATATAAATAGGGTATGAAAAGTAAAGGTTAGTGAAGATTACGTTATTCAATGGATGACTGGATGCATATAGAGGCAGTAAAGGATGACTGGAGCCATATAGAGGCAGTCAAGGATGACTGGAGGCATACTGGAACAGCTAAGGATGACTGGAGGCATAAAGAGGCAGTAAAGAATGGCTGGAGGCATACAATGGCAGGAAAGAATGTCTGGAGGCATACAGAGGCAGTAAAGGATGACTGGAGGCATAAAGAGGCAGGAAAGAATAACTGGAAGCATACAATGGCAGGAAAGAATGACTGGAGGCATACAATGGCAGGAAAGAATGATTGGAGGCATACAATGGCAGACAAGATTGTATTGTGTGGCTATTACCAAAATGCAATCTGTATTTTATGGCTGTAAGCATTGAGTCTGCGGATAGGAAAGAATGACTGGAGGCATACATGGGCAGGAAAGAATGATTGGAGGCATACAATGGCAGACAAGATTGTATTGTGTGGCTATTACCAAAATGCAATCTGTATTTTATGGCTGTAAGCATTGAGTCTTTCAATTGGATGAGGGTAAGATCAGGGGTATAGTTTTTAATAGGTATTATATCTTGGGGGCAGATCTGGGGTCTACTAGGGAGACTGATATTTTATTGGGGGTTAGATCAGTGATCTAATGTTAAATGGAGATCTTGTTTTTGACTTTTAATGTGGTCTAATAAACTTTACATATGGGGCAGGGCTCAAAGTGGGACGTACAGTCACTTCTCCCACTGATTTTATTGAAAAGCTATAAATCTTCATTAATTTCTATTATTTTTATATTTTCATACTGCCACTTTTAAATGTCCATACCACCACTTCTAAATTATCACTTCGACCACTGATATGGGGTCTAATTTAATGAGATGAGATTTAGAAAATTACTAGCCAATATCTATTATAATGGACAGTGGACATTATAATAGACAGTAAAAGATGCACTAATGCTATCTGTATGGTATACAGGTTACTAGGAAGTCCTTTTCTGTTGGTTTAGCTCTGCCTACCACAAATTTGGCTACGGATAACTGTGCTAATCCCGCCTACTTTCCTGTTGGAAATCCCGCCTATAGTTGATTTTGTCCCGCCCGAAGCCACTTTCAGAATTTTTTCCAGACTACTTTAATTTCCCAATCTACCCTTGTCAACACCAACATACCGTTTGATCCTTCATCATAATTATAATTAATGATTAACAGTCAGAAACGCATTCATTCTCATTAGCCTGCTCAAGATGTATTATAAAGTCATTAGTAACTCTTTTCCACCATAATTATTCACCACATCAATCAAATTAATATCTATAACGGTATAATAAAGGGTGCATAAGTAAGAAATTATCACAACTAAAATCTTCTTCAAATGTAAAAATAATTACAACTTTAGGCTTTGTGTCAAGTTGGCAAGCTGCATTTTCTTTTTATATAGCCAGTAGAACTACTGGCAAAGGTGCTACAAAATTAGAATATAATGTGCCCTGGTGAAGAAATAGCTGGCAGATGCACAAACAAGCACAAATGCAGTTAAATAATTGTCCATTTTTGCCTTTTCTCCTTTAATTATCAAATATGCCATTAATTTAAAAGGAGCTCTCATCTTCTCATTATTTAGTGCACACTTTAATGTCATTAAATCTTCCAAAGGACACAATTTCTGTAAGAGCCTTATCTCTGCATCACTAATGGCTAGCTTTTGGCTTTGCTCCCTGTGAGAGGAAAGCAAGCAGTTGTTTACCGGGAATATAGGAGTACATTACAAAGAGAATTAGCTCTGAGCTGTTAGTCTGATTAATGCACTTAACTATTCCTGACCATCCCCTCCATGTAGTAGATAATGTACGGGGATCAGCTGTAAATGGAAAGGATGGGGGGTCAATTTGAGAAGGCAATGAGTGGAAATGATGTGCAGAGACCGACCTGTGCGAATCTGGCTGTTTTAATAGAAAAGAAAAGAAACATAGAAATTATTTCCTGGACAAGAGCTAACGCTGGCAATTAGGACAGGTTCCATTAGGAAACAAGTTTAATTTTTTACATCATTTTCATATAACCAGACAAAAACCACAGGGATTAAAAATAAATCAAACGGTATATTAGAACTAGAAGAAGAACTACCACTAATATCAGCCTCTTGTTTCCTATGGTAAATTCATTGATTGGTATCAGGACAGATAAATGGTGCACAGTATGACACCATGTCCAATAACTCACCTATTTTGTACTACTGTCTTATCTGGTTTTCTTTAATAATAAAATCTTTTAATTTGTAAATAAGAATGGAATGTTTTCTGTTTCATTAAAGTGTCATTTTTCTGCTCGACAAGCCTTTAACATTGATTACACTTAGTATTGTGCTCTCTAAGAGAGGCACAAAGACAAACACTCCCAAACAAAAGATTGTTGCTATCTATAAGCAAAATTATTAACCTGCTGCCTGGAGACCACTCAGAGTGTGATATTGAAGTCCGCTGCAGTCTCCAGTTAACCTGTTGGCACGAAATGACCATAATATTTAACTTGCCTGTTTTACTCTATCCGACAGGGATGTCAATTAGAAGTAGTAAGTAGACCGACTCAAGCTCGAGTATGGATGAGGGGTTGGACTTGTGCCATGACTTCCTCTTTCTGACGTGCGCAGATAGCAACCAGGCAATCATTTATAAACAAAGCTTGGCAGACAGACTGCGTGCCAAGCATTGTCTAAAACTGCAACCCCCTGGTAGTTCCATGGGTGTACCTAAAGGCCCCAACACCTCTGTCTGTCAGATAGGATATTGTAATGTCGATACTTAATTTGTTCAGCTTTACAATAACCCAAAGTCTATCCCTAATCCTGCCCTCATCCGTGACCCTAATCTCCTTAATAACCCTAATTACAACCTTAAACCAAACCCTACCCACTAATTACTTTCCTTCAAATAAGGTGCAAGACAAAGAAGAAGAGGCAGAGCGGGGGGAGCGGACAGGACAGAGCTGAGGAAGAGCGAATGGAGGGACAAAGGACAGAGGGTGGACATGTAAGAGCAGGAGAGAGTGGAGGGACAGACAGATAAGAGCAGTGGAGAGTGACACAGGAGCAGGACAGAGCAGATATCAGGCACCATATCGAACATATATCTGTCAGTCTGGTACCCTCTCCTTTTATCAAACTAGAATAAGAACACTTGCAAGATAAAGCAACGGTAACAATATTAATATAAAAAGGGGAGAGGGGTAAGGAAAGGGTAGAAAGGTTACTTATAAATAGGGGTGGGCACTTCCATTAGGATAAGGGTCTACAGACTATCTTAGGGTATCGGCTGCATCATTGTCGATATTAATACTGTCGCCACAATGACCTCTTATTGGTCTGGATCCTTCTACACTTAAGATAGTAATCAAAGCTAATTAACTCAGTCTCAACCACCAACATGACAAAATTTCTTTGGATCACCAGGTAAAACCAGGTAACAGGACAGCACAAACCACACAGAGTGATACAAAGTGCAAAGTGCGAGTGCACAGACACAACCAACAGAATTCTAGCACCGAATGCTGATAGCCTCTCTGGCAGCAAGGGGATGGTGGGGGTGTAGGTCATTGGTACAAATGGCCCTGTTTCTAAAGGGACGTTTTATAGCAACGAATTCTGGCATGGCTCTCAAATCAATTGCTTCTGCCTCAGAGAGGAGAAGCATTTGATAATTCTCGCCGAATGGTGAGCATTTATTCTACCCTAACCCTTATCCTAACCCTCCCCTTCCATTACCCTAACCCTCTCCTCAATGCAGCCTTAGTTAAGCCCTTATGTACAATCCTCATTAACATTTCTGTGAGGCAGGTCTGTAAATGTTAAGGTGGGGTTCTGGTGCAGGCTCGCATGCGTACAAGGGGAGTGGTCTCCTCTCGCACTTAGGATCATCCTGTAGACGACGGATCATTCTGTAGACTTCACTCCTTGACAGAGGGGGAGGGGGGAGTTTGCAGAACTGGGGCCAGATTTACTAAGCTGCGGGAAAGGAAAAGTGGAGAAGTTGCCCAGAGCAACCAATCAGATTCTAGCTGACATTTTCTAGCACTGTACGTAATAGGAAAGTGAGAGCTAGAATCTGATTGGTTGCTATGGGCTACATCTCTACTCTTCTATTCCCGCAGCTTGATAAATCTAGCCCCTGGTGAGGTTGCCGTCCTCTATTTTCATCCTCTATTAATGTCAGGGTGGAGGAGAGTGAATGATAAGTGATAAGGATAAGAGGAAGTGATAGCCCTACTTAGTTAGGACTAACCCATTATTGGAATGGTAGAATATTCACTGAAGTAGTGTTTAGACTTTTTGTTCAACTTAACCACACCTTTTAAAATACTTCACCTTTAACAGTAAATTTTCTGAGGCCTCTCCTAAAACTAGATGTTATGTTCATATCAAATATTAGTAATGAGAGAGCCATCAAGGAATTTCATACATGCAATTTAACCAGGAACAAGCACAGAACTGTAACAGGATATTCACATAGATGCCTATTTAAAACAGGCAATTTGCTGAAGTGTTTTAAGTAGTGGTAATTATATTTTATAATAGCATCTAAAATACAAACAAAATACCTATTCCATTATTTGCCCTATGAAATTTGCTGTCCAAGCTCCAACCAAGATCAATTGTTTCACTGTAATAAAATTGCTTTAATGAATTATTAATTTATTGATTTATTTAAATATGTGCCCATGTTTTTTTAACTTAACGAACAAAAGACACAGTATCTTTATTTCCATGTACAATATTGAAGATATTTTTATTTTACACTTATATAATAATTTACATATACATTAGGTCAATGCACAGCTTACTTCCAAAGAGGGATGAGCAGATGGTTTTCTATGTTCTTACACTTAATGTATTTAACTTGCAGACTTGTGATTTATGTGTTTTGACCAGTTTAAATATATGAATTTTATGTGCTAAACAACCACTACCTGTGTGCGGTGATTAATTAGTCACTATACTGTCACACTATATTAAAGACAGGATATATCAGGTGTCGCAAAATATTTCATACAGATATGTTGAAGGTAAAATAGGTTGATTAAAATTGAATTGGCTGTAAATTGCTATGTGTATAAGCCCAAAATGTCTGTCAATATAAATTCACATCTGCATAAATACAACTGAGATTGATGGCAAATGTCAACACAATATACTAACTATCTGACTGCAATAAATGTGCTCTGTTGTGTACAATTGTTTGGTCCAGCAACTGAATCGTTGGATATATACATGTTCCCACATAGATTGGGCAAATGAATCACAATGGTCTGTGGATTTAGCTATTGCTGTTAGGACAGCTTAATACCATTAGTGCCAGTTAATAAATACACTGGTTTAATAATTAATGTCCTCCACATACTTTTTTCTTTCATTCTTGGAGATTCAGAGTTATCAACTTGCATTTATTTGATGTAATGCAAGTAGGGTGAGACAAAATGAAGTATGACAATGGAGAGCAAATGTGTCTTCTTAGAACCACGAGCCTTTACGTGGCCTTACTTATGTCCATTTGTGGCAAAGGTAAAAACAAAGTCTTCTTATATTGGATCTTTGAAAAACCAACCATACTCTAGAGAGAGAGAATCTGGTTTAGAACCCTTCTTGGTGACTGTGGCTGGCTCTCTCACTTTATGAAGCAAAATATGGTATGTCCAAACTGATATGAGCCTTTTTTGTCTCCTGCGAACAATAAGCCATGAGAATTGTGCTGTTGTGCCAGTCTGATTTGCGAGTCCTGCTTGTGTTCACACAAGTGATTTACAACACATTCAGAAGCCACCAAAAAAATATTGGATTTAGTAGTGTGAAAAACAAAGATGATGAGAAAACAGACGACGCTGTATCAGTTGGTGACCTTCCTTTGGCATTAAGGACTAACGGGTCAACTCTTTCTGCAACCTGCAAAATAAACGAATAGACACATAAATCACAGGTCTGCAAGCTAAATGCATTAAGCGTTAGAACATATGAAACCATCTGCTCATCCCTATTTGGAAGTAAGCTGTGCATTGACCTAATGTATATGTAAATTATGATATAAGTGTAAAATAAAAAAAAAGCTTCAATATTGGACATGGAAATAAAAATACTGTGTCATTTGCTGATTAAGCTAAAAAACATGAGCACGTATTTGAATAAATTAATAATCAATAACCAATATTCAAAGAATTTTTTTTTTTTTTTTATAATTATAAGCCCATATTTTCTATTTAAAAAAAAAAAGTTACTTTCTATTAAATTCATTGTGGGTCTATAATGTACGAAACAATATATTATGTTAATTTTTGCTTTCTCAAGCACAGATTTCCTGGTAGCTTGTTGGTGTGTTGACACCCCACAGCAGCACCTCTCTTGTTAAGAGAGAATCTGTATTGGTTGATGATCACTAGAATGCTCTCTGTATTGGTTGATGATCACTAGAATGCTCTCTGTATTGATAAATGATCACTAGAATGCTCTCTGTATTGGTTGATGATCACTAGAATGCTCTCTGTATTGATTGATGATCACTAGAATGCTCTCTGTATTGGTTGGTGATAACTAGAATATTCTCTGTATTGGTTGGTGATCACTAGAATGCTTTCTGGAATGGGTGATGGTCACATGTATGCCCTCTGTATTGCGTGGTATTGACAAGGATGCACTCTGTATTGACTAGGATGATATCTGAATTCTCTATAATGTCACTATTATTGAAATCACTATAATGCTCTGTATTGTACAAGACTCTCTTGAATGCTGGTGAAATACTGGTTAGTGGATGTAAGATTTGCATATCAAATCCCCCACATCACTTGCAGAATTTAAATCACAATATAAAAAAGATAGGGACTTACCGTTCAGTCCTCAGAAGAACTGGTGTGAGGTTTCCCTGTGGGCTGTTTTGCCGTGTGTATCGTGTGGCCTAATGTAATGCTAGTTCCAGTAATTTCAATAATCTATTGGAGTTATTATTCATTCTAGGGCAAGATTTACTAAGCTGTGGGTATAGAAAAGAGGAGATGTTGCTCATAGCAACCAATCAGATTTCAGCTGACATTCTCTGAGAGCTAGAATCTGATTGGTTGCTATGGGCAACATCTCCACTTTTCCAAACCCGCAGTTTAGTAAATCTGGTCCTAGTACTCTCTTTCCTTTTTAGGTGTGTCCAGATTAGTCTGAATATTTCTTATAATATTTGTTCTCTTTAAATTATATGTGTTTTTTATGCGTTATTAAAAGTTTCAATATTTTGCTTTTACCACTCGCTTTTTTATTACCATCCATTAAAAGGGACTAAGTGGGGTTGTATTTGTCTTGTTTCTTGTTGTTTATATGGGCCCACATCTCCTATAAATTAGTCTGCGATTGTGTCTTTTCCTTTTATGGTTATTTAAAATATCCATTATCTTCACTAAGCGCTTACCACTTATAACATCCCATTTACAAGAAACTTGATAAAATATACACCCAGGGCTGGATCCAGGTAGGGATGCCTGAAGGAGGGTGGGTTGGCTTAAGAATTTTTCACACAAAGAAATTTTTCCCTGCAAAGAAAATTCTATTTTCGTAATACAGACAGCCAAAAGCTCATTATTGTCTGGCTCTATTTCAAAAATATTACTAATTAGAAAGTTTTACTAATTAATGGGTAAGTATACCAAATTTATTTTAATTAATTATATAATTAATTTACATACCTCCGCAGGCTAGCTGCACCGAACCAGACAGGTGAGTGTACAAGGGGAGGCTATGGGAAGTCTTAGGGTTAGGCTAGGCTGCGTGGAGGGGAGTCTTAGGGTTTGGTTGTGGTTTGGGGTGTCTTAGGGGTTAGGCTGTGGGGAAGAGTCTCTTAGGGTCAGGCTGCGCGAAGGAGAGGTTTAGGGTTAGGTTAAAAGCAGGGGAGCGTTAAGGTGAGGCTTAGGATAAGGGTTGGGGTTGGAGAAATACTCACCTCTCAACGCTGTGGATTTGTCCTTGCAATCTTTAATTGCTTGTCCTCAGCCAGGCAGGAGCAATCGAATGCAGACCCTATTCGGAATTAGCTGGCAGAAAACGGCCCTTTCGGAAAAGGGCCATTCTGATCACCGACCCACACCTGAGTCTTTACCAAGTCTCCCTTGTAATGAAATATATAAATATAAAATATAAAATAAGAATTATTTAAGTTTTAACTAAAAGAGATACCTGGTAAAGGCACCTTTATTGTATTAATATACTGTTATTATTAATTTAGTTGTTGTTTGAATACATTTTTACTATTGTATATTAATAGTAAAAAAGTCTTCAGTTTTTATTTAAAAAAATATTCTTCTGGAATCTAGCAAGTGTTTGATTAACTGATACCTAATTGTTGAATTTATTACCAAGATTAAATGATGTGTGCAAGGACAAGTTAGTTGACAATCCTTAATATGGCCCTGTATACACCTATTGTTTTTCACTGCCACAAAGAATGTATTCTTACCTCTTTATCAAGAACAGACAAATTAGTATCATCATTTTCATCAACAGGGATAGTCAGTTCAGCTTCTTCTTTGTTTGGTATACTTTGATTAATTGCATCATCTAAAATAAATGTACATAATATTTTTTATTTTGTTCAAAAACAAACATCATATTTTTGTTCTTCAAAAAGTAAAAAGTGTCTAGTCTGTTTGTGAAGTAACAAAAGACCCTCTGACCTACAAATAGTTGTTCTAGGGTGCACACCTTAAAATACAATACACAACTCTGCATTATTTATTATGTCATTAATGGTCATGCCTTTACGTTTTTGTTAGATTCTTTTTAATTACTCATGAACACTATAAAGGTCCCGGTCATTCTTATAACAAACACTGAGTCTGAAAGGTCGTATTCAGAGATCCATTTTCGAGGATCGGATCAACTACGCATGCGTAGTAACTTAATGGACGTACTTTACGTAGACTATTCGCACATAAGTGCCTAATGTGCATCGGACTTGGGGATATATGCACGGGAATCCGACGCACGGGAAAATTGTGGATGGGGAGGCATTTAAATGAAGGCATGGAGGCGCGGTTATAAAGAATAGCACATAAGATCACATATACGCACGTAAGTACACACGTAAAGAACAGAGTGATCTAGGGACTCATAAGTGCCCGATAGCACGTCCGGGAGAGGGGAGTGTCAGGTTGTTGGTGGGTGTTTCCTTGCTCCGACCATGCATATAATAGCGTACATAAAAAAAACGGATCTCTGAATACGGCCCAAAATTACTTGATCTTGTAGCAGCTGCTATTTAATATTATTTCTGTGGATGTATTTATGCTGCATGAAGACCTTTATTTACTTTATTATTCTTTTAAGGGGGATATACATTATCTTAGAGTTAGAGAATCGCATTCACACTTAAGAAGCAGCTGTTTCTAAAGTTCGGTCTTTTCCATAATGATCTATTATGAATGCACTACTTAGGTACGTAGATTGACTACATTGAGTAGTTTAGTCAGAAGGAGGTGTGCTAATGCCGCCTAGGGGGGGTTTTAGTTAGAAGTGGGAGGGGGGAGGGATTTAGATTAGCCGGGGAGGTTAGGGGAAGGCATGCTCTGTGCATATTTTCCTCCTTAACAGGGAAAATATGCATGGGGACTTAAGGTTTCCTATGGCACTGGTAAGTTCCATTAGACACCTAAAAAACAGGGGTGGGGTGGGATGGGGAACCGGAGTAATAGGTGCGGATACATGTGTATCTGCCCCTACAGATCACACACATATATGTGAATCTGGTCCAGAGTTATTTACTCCTTTGTTTAAGCTATATTTTTGTAAAAGTGATACCACTATATGATTATTTGTAAGCAGTGTTTTTTCTGTTGGGGTTTTTGGGCCAATTCCTTACCATCACCTTTTCTGCAACCCAGTCAAGTGACTACCAGATGCAGGACCTCTTTTTGTTCTGCCACTTTATTATGTGCCACCATTACCGTGGGGCACATAATAAACTGGAGTCAGCTTTTACTAGAATGGGGTAACAGTGTCAATTTATAACATTAGGTGAGTGTCAGTACCAGCTGACAGCTCTTCTTTCTTACATGCATTACTAATCTTATTCCATTTTGATAGCAGTAGAAGCTATCGACCCTGGAATAACACAGATTGGGTGTCAGTGTGAAAGGGTCACCCGACCCTGGTCGACACCAGGGCTATTCTCGGGTCAGCCTAAGCTGTGTTGCAATGTGAAAGGGGGAAACCGGGTTATTCAACCCGGGTCCCATACAAAATATGTAAAATGGGGGATGGGGAGCACTGTCTGCCTCTGCAGACATGACTCCAGTGTGAAAGGCTACAATCCGGGTTATTCCTGACAGATTCAACATGGCTAGAAGCTGTGTTGATTGACCCAGGTTTAACCTAGGTTTTCGGTCTGAAAGGGGTATTTGATACATGGGGAAGTGGTACAGACAAGCTTTGGTTACTGAGTGATGTTATGCTACAGCAACTATAAGCACATTTAACAAGTCCTCCTTATATAATTATGGTATAGATGAGTTCAGTGAGTTTCCATAGCTTATTGGCTACACTGCAACAAATCATATCATAGCCACCAGGGTGAAAGGGTTACATAGCTTAGCAGAGTTACATGCCACACTTTCAGTTTGGCTATTTTTGGACAAATCAGTTCTTTGATTAGTGTGGATCATTTAGTACCATAAAGAATGTCCTATTATAAACTGGGAGTCACTAAAACTAAAAGTTACTATTCGAAGCCCTCTTTGGTGCACCTGGTCAAGTTATTTAAACACTAGAGGGTTTTTTTTTTCATTATAATCAGTAATATAAACTTACAGAGACATCTGTTAGAGGTAAACATTGCCAGGATAGCCTTGCACTCTTCCTGTTGGTTACTGCTACCTTCGCATGTGCACCATATTGACATTTCCATACTAGAGTTGTTGATGAAGTTTGGAGTCATTACTGTACCTGTTTGAAAAAGATTTAAAAAACAACAAATGCCTTAACATGACATAGATGCATAGATTGTCATTAATATCCTGTACTATGGATAGGAAAGACAACCAGGGATGAAGCCGTGCTGACGTCGACGTTTATACCACAGTGGCGAGAGATTGAAGAACAGACATACCCGAGACGCTGGAGGTTTGCAATATCAGAGCTATTTCTCTTCGAGCTGTGGGAGAGTGTTTTTGATTTCCACTTTTAAATCCCAACATGTTAATCCAGTACAAATTTTCTATTATACTGTCGATTTGATGTCTATTAAACTTTAAAGCACCATGAATCACCCTCTATTTCTTCATTAACACTTTAAAAATTATATTTATATTTTAATATAAACGAGAAACAAATCTATCATTAACAAGTCTTCTTGATGGAAAATAAGTAGCTTATTACCCACTGAAATATGATTCCCCCAAAGTAACATATCATTTATCTCACCAATCATTCCAATATAGGATAATATACATCGATTGTGCTGTTCTGGAGGGCAGCTCTCTTTCCTGTTGTCATACAGGTGGCACTGTTTCCGATAATCTAAAAACCTAGATCTAAAAGAAAAAGAAAGGTTCTGCCTCAGCGGAATGCATAATAGGGCACATGTCTTGCTATTAGCAAATATTAACGCATGTTTACTCCAAAACTTGTGGCCCTTGTGAAGATACTATTTTAACAGGGCTATATTTAGTTATATATTAGGTCTGTGCAGGACTACAGGAAACTCTTAACTAACTACTTGCCAAGGACCAGGAAGTGCCACTGACCTGACTTCTGATGCACATAATTAGCATACCACTCTTTATAGCTTTATATTCCACCACTTCTGTACTCCATGGATCAGATCCTGAGTAGTTAGGCACACGTAGCGGGAAGTACACGCCCCCTGCACTCCCCGCTGTCGGTAGTAAATCTGGACACTTCTGTGTCCAGATTGGTACCTTAACTTTTACAACCTAGTCGTAGCGGGGCTTCCCAGCTCAGACCCCTTATTTAAATGGCTATCCCCGTCGGTATGGCGGGGATACCGCCATTGTAAATGAAGGGTCAGCGCCTTCTGCAAACACACTGACGTACGTAACTTAGTTACATAGGTCAGTCCTTACGCTGTTGAAACATCTATCTCACGCATGCATGCCAAATGACTTGTGTAAGTCCCCTGTTGGCCGTTGTTCAGGATCTGGCCCTATGCCACTAACTATAGCAGGGATGCAATCATTTGCATCAATGTGTGGGCCCGCACCCTGGCAAAGGTACATCAGAATCACCTGTAGAGAATATAAATTGAGGAAGCCCCGGGATACCCTCTCCTAGGTTGCCCACCTCATAATCCAGCCATGCAATTAAATCATACACCTACACATTGAATCATACACATTTTCGTATGATCTCTTATATGAAAATGTTTGTGGACTCTGGGTCATTAGGAAGTCCAGTAAAAGCACGTTATTTTCATTATCATGTTGCCAAACTCTATCAGCAGTATCTTTGCTGAGTATTTATTTTATGTTCAGTGCAAATAATTGATTTCAAGTATTTAGCGGAACTGTTTACTCACTTGCATATGTTATTGTTCATGCAGGAATCGAGAAAGTGCAGACAGTTCTTCTTGCCCTTTTCCTCAAAAGAACACTTGGGCACAATATTTTGACGTCTGCGTTCTGCACAAGACGTATCCTGGTGACATGGGCAGAAGAGGAACCGTTTTGTAAAAGCCATTGGAACCCTTTTGAAAAAGGTTCTGAGGTGTTCATGACATTTGGATCTGTCACAGGAGCCATCAGCCTTCAAAATACTACAGTGTAACGCGTAGTTACTCTTGTACTGGCTGCATCTTTCGTCTAAGCTGCAAATGTTAGCCTCATTCAGGCATCCATTAGTAGAATCCTTGTTATGGTTCCACTCTGAAAAAAAATATCATAACAGATCTACATTATTTAAAACAAACAGCAATACTGTATTGCCCTATTTATTAGGATGGTCAATTTTCCCATAATTTTTTATGGTTTGAGGGGTGAATTCATTTATTTTATTGACTCATCTAGATTTCTCATTATATTGTATTTGAAAAATTGCCAAACACAAAAAATTGTTATTTATTTTAAAGTTTAATCGTAGACAAGGGTCCAGATTTACTAAGCTGTGGGTTTTGAAAGAGTGGAGATTTTGCTCATAGCAACCAATCAGATTCTAGCTGACATTCTCTAGAATGCAATAGTTA